>VMDO01007739.1:32500-89073 GCA_007922755.1 Pedetes capensis | reverse complement strand
TTTTTTTTTTTTTGGTGGTACTGAGGTTGGACCCAGGGCCTCGCACTTGCATGCTCTGCAAGTGCTGGACCACTGAGATGCACCACCCCCAGCCCATTTTTGCTTTTTGAGACAGGGTCTCGCTAAGTTACGCAGACTGCCTCTGGTCTCGAACTTGCGATCCTCCTGCCTCCACCTCCCGAGCCACTGGGATTACAGGCATGCGCCACCACACCTGGCTACTTCATCATGTCTTCCTTTTGCTTTAGCTGCTCTAAGTTCGAGGGCAAGGTCCAGTGTCTCTTTTGACATGTAATTTGATCTTTTCTTTTTTTCTTGTCTTTTTAAGAACTTTTTGCTTCCTTCTTGAATGATATCTTTTATGTCATGCCACAACTCTTCTGGTCTCCTATCATTTGTGTCTAATGCATTAAGCCTATTTTTGAGGTGGTCTCTGAACTCAGGTGGGATATACTCAAGGTCATACCGTGGCTCTCGTATACTTGTTCTAATTTTCTTCAGCTTCAGTTTGAACTTGCATACGAGAAGTTGATGGTCTGATCCACAGTCAGCACCTGGTCTTGTTTTGACATTTTTATAGAGCTTTTCCATCATCTCTTTCCATATATGTAGTCAATTTGATTCCTGTATGTTCTATCTGGTGAAGTCCATGTGTATAGTCTCTGTTTATGCTGTTGAAAAATGTATTTGCAATGAAAAGGTCATTGGTCTGACAAAATTCTATCATGTGATCTCCAGCTTCGTTTCTGTCACCAAGACCATATTTTCCAACTACTGTGCCTTCTTCTTTGCCTTCCAGTCACCAGTGATTATCAGTAGGTCTTCATTGCATGTTTGATCTATTTCAGATTGCAGAAGCTGATAGAAGTCTTCCCTTTCTTCATTTGTAGCCTTAATGGTGGGTGCATAAATTTGAATAATAGTCATATTAACTGGCCTTCCTTGTAGGCATATGGATATTATTCTATCACTGACAACATTGTATTTCATGACAGATCTTGAAATGTCTTTTTTGATGATGAATGCAACCCCATTTCTCTTTAGTTTATCATTCCCAGAATAGTAGACCATATGATTGTCTGACTCAAAACGGCCTATGCCAGTCCATTTTAGCTCACTGATGCCTAGAATGTCAATGTTTATGAGCTCCATTTCTCTTTTAACGATTTCTAATTTTCCTAGATTCATACTACGTACATGCCATGTTCCAATTATTAATGGATGTTTACAGTTGTTTCTCCTCATTTTGAGTCCTGGCACATCAGGAAGTTGAGCACCCTGGGGCTCTACTCCATTTCTGTCATCATGGTAGACTCTACTTGGAGGAGGCAACTCTTCCCCAGTAGTCTTTTGAGTGCCTTCCAACCTGGGGGGCTCATTTTCAGGCACTATATCTGACAGTGTTTCTTTGCTATCCATAGGGTTTTCAATGGCTAGTTGTTTCGGGAGTGGCTCGCCAGGTCCTACTCCCTAGTCTGTCTTAGTCTGGAAGCTCAGCTGAAAACCTGTCCACCATGGGCAACCTTGCTCATGTCCGAGGTTACAGTGGCAGAGCTCTCAGCCTCATCGCAACACATAAGCCCCCACAGTGCGGCAAACTGACAAACGTGTGGGGGAGCTGTACCCCTAGTTGGTATTTATTTTTTAACCACCCCAATACTTCATAATTTAGTCTATGACTAAGCACACACCTCATTTTCAAGTTCCTAACTAAAAGTTCTAGGAGTGGGGTTCAACTCAGTTGGTAGAATGCTGCTCCATACCTTCTGAGGACCCGGGTTCCATCCCCAGGAACACAAAAAATGGAAAGACATGAGGGTCCACTCCCAAAGCTATCCCGAAACAATCAGCCATTGAAAACCCCATGAGGGTCAGACCTACCTCAATGGCTTCTACCAACAACAACCAGATTCTAGCTAAGAAGTGGAACCTAACAGGTGCTGATGAGGTTCTAGCTCAGGTGGGAGAGAAAGCTGCTCCCTCCTGAAAGGCCTTATTGAAAAGCTCACGGGAAACACTCATGAGATGCTTTTAAGAACTTGAAAAAACATTAAATTTCAGAAAGTTTAACTGAGCAGGAAAAGATACTAGAGCTACATGGCATCCCCACGAAGACTGAGCAGAAATAAGCCCCACCTACACTGTGACCAGATACATCTTTTATGTTTTTATAATTAAAACAGCTTTATGAAATATAAGTCACATACCATAGCATTTATAGTTTGAGACCAGATGCCCCCTGCATCACTTAGTGAGACCCTGACTCAAAAAATTTAAAAATTGGGCTGCAGGTGCAAAATAAAAAATTTGAAAACTGGGCTGGGGGTACAAAATAAAAATTTTAAAAGCTGGGCTGGGGGTGCAGCATGGAGGCAGAGCACATGCAAAGGCCATGGGTTTAACCTCTAAATACTGTGAGGGGAAAATAAAAAAGGAACTGACACAAAACTTACCTGCTTTACGCAGTTCCATGCTGGCCTAATCCAGCCACACACACACACACACACCCAACCGCCCCAAGGGTCCAGCTGCTCTGACAGGTGGGGACTCAGTTGCTCAGTTGCAAGAGTGTGATTTTTAGGTTCGATTATAGCCTGCTTGGGCTGCAAGTTAGGTTTCAGTCCACGATGTACAGAGACAGCCCTAGGCCAAACTTCATCACCCCCAAGTAAGGAGGCAGGTTCAGGACAAGCCTAACTCCATGTGAGTAAATCTAAGGTACCTAAGAGAAGCTGAAATTGCAAGGAACTTGAGTTACATCGATTTCAGACATATCTGTGGGCAGATGGGATGGCCTCCCCCGTGTAATCCCAGCACTAGAGAAGCTGAGGCAGGATTCCAAAGCCAGCCTAGGCTATATAGTGAGACCTTGTTCAAGGAAAAAGAGAAAGATAAGTGTGAGCAATAATTAATATATATAAAGTTTCCAGTGGCCTGCAGCTATACCATAGTGCCACCTGATCCCGTCAGATCTCAGAAGCTAAGCAGGGTCAGGCCTGGTTAGTACTTGATGGGAGACAGCCTGGGAACACCAGGTGCTGCAGGCTTGGGTGAAGGACCCGGCAGCCCACTCCCAAAAATCAATCAGCTATTGAAAACCCTATGAATAGCAGAGAAGTACTAATAATACTGTTTCACCTGTTGTATGTAGGGTCGCTATGAGTCAGACACTGACTCAACAGCACCTAACAACAACAACAAAGTTTCCAGCACAATTTTTGGCCACATTAAAAGTTCAACGTATGTCATTTTCCTTCCTAGTTTTCATTTTCTTTTTGGACCCCAGCTGATACGTACAGCTTAGTATGTGGAAGAATTTATATTCCTGAGTTTGGGGCTGAAGAGACTAATAGTACCATTTGTAGCATTCTGAAAGCTGCCTTCCCCCCCCGCCCCCCCTCAGTACTTGGAGGTTAAGCCCAGATTCTTACACATACCTCACCAGTGCTCCGCCACTGGGCTGCACCCCCAACCCATTTTTTGTTTTGAGTCAGAGTCTTCCTAAATTACACAGGCTGCGTCTTGTCTCTGCCTCCTGAGTTGATGGGATTAAAGGCGTGTGCCACCATCCTGGGACTGAAAGCCATTTCTTAGCAACAGCTTACAGGTGTTAACCTATTGTCTCTCAACAAAGAATCAGGTGAGTTTCTTAGCAGGGGGAATTCATTACCCTGGAATGATAGGCAAATACAGTTTTTAGCTCAACTCTGTTGTTGAAGATTTCAATCTTAAAGCCCAGGAATTAATGTCTCCTTCCCTGTTACCCACCCAAGGGGCTTCTGGTCACCATTCTAATAAGAATCTTGGGAGATTTTCTCTATTCTTTAAAAATTCTGAAAATAATTATCATTTCATATATGATGAGGTTTTCTCTAAAGCCTTTAGTAACCCCCTTCAAGAAGAGTAAGCTGTCTCTTCAAATGGTTTCCTAAAGCATGTTTGTTGCTTATACTATCCCCCCAGGTTTTAAAATTCTTTTACTTGCATATTTTTAAAATTGTGCATTCCAATAATTAAAATCATTTAAGCAAACAAAAAAAATGGCACTCTGCTAATACTGCATTGTACAGCCTGCAGGACACCTTGGACTTTAGATTTCACCACCCTCCCTCTCAGCTTCTCCCTTTGTCACCAATATGCCAGTTCTTTTCCTTCCCCAGCCAGCCTAAGAGGCAAGCGCTGCCTTACACGTCAGTAGTTTTTCACTCTTTGATGTGAAAGGGCTGAATGGATATTTAAACTTGATCTACCCTCTTTGCATCTTACAAAGTTAAAGAGCTGAAAGAAGTAAAGGCAGGCACTGCTTGCTGAATGAACCATGCATATTGGTGGCACATGCCGCATTACCATTCACCTGCCTGTTTCTCCTGTTAGATCATTTCTTTCGAAGGCAAGGGATTTTTCTCTTGCATTTCTACCTTTTTTCAATCTCGACTTACCGAATTTCTCCACCTCAAGATTTACAGGGTTTGTCAGACACCAGACACTGTGGCAGAGGAAGCAAAGCAAGGCGCATGAGTGAGAAGAGTCAGGTCTGCCAAGTGGCCACCACTGCATCCTGATTATATTTTGATTTGTATCACTCAGCACATTTAGCTGCCAGTTACCTGTTTTCTGTACTATGCCCTACAGTTCTTTTTGAAAAAGTCCTTCCTTACTCTTTATTCCAGAATACCAAAGGGCCTAAATAAAGCCACCCAAGACATATATCTGAAAGAACTGGGATGGGAGTCTAATTGGGGTTTTCTACTTCATTTTGCTGATAGCTTGTACCTGATCTTGGAGAAGTCACAGCCCTTGTCTGGATCTCAGTTCCTCTTTTTAAATAACTTTATAGTAAAGGAATGGAATGGACTAGATGTGCGGTGAGGCCCTTTCGACGACCTCTAGCATGTGATACACATAACTGCTGTCAGCAACCTGAAATAGTGATACCTAAAGCGAAAAATGTTTCCTATCCAAATATTCTTTGTGCTTGTCACTTAAATGCATTTCAATCAGGAAAAAACAGTTACATTTAACTTTTCTCATTTATTCTTGGATATTTCTTAAATTTTCAACAGCAACATAAATTATTAAAATAGGCTACTTTAACAGATGGCTTAGCAAAGGCATGATTATCAACTGATTTTCATGATTTTCTGTTTTAAAAGGCAACTTTTAATGATAATGCACACCTGTAATCCCATCACCACCTGGAGGATGAGACAGGAGGATCTTGAGTGCAAGGCCAGCCTGGCCTACATAGGAAGACCCTGTCTCCAAAAAAAAAAAAAAAAAAAAAAAAAAAAAAAAAAAAAAAAAAAAAAAAAAAAAAAAAAAAAAAAAAAAAAAAAAAAAAAAAAAAAATCAGAAAGAAAAGGAAGGAAAGAAGGCAGGCAGGCAGGCATACAACTCCTGATTCTAGGGACTTCTTTACACTGGCTAATTATTCTACAATCATTTCTAAGTATTACATCTATCACTAATAGTAGTTTTAATAAGAATAAAAATAATCATTTTTGATGCTTTAAAGTTAACTTAGACCTTTTACACATAGTGTTAAATATAGTAGATATTACTTTCTTGATTTTACAGCCAAAAACTCTAGGCTAAAGAGGTTAGATAACTTACCCAATGCTGCAAAACTACTTACTAGTGGCATCTATACCACACCCCAGGCTTTTTATAGAATAACAGAAAAATATGCTGTTCCCTCACTGATGTTGTTGTTGTTGTTAGGTGCCGTCGAGTTGGTGCCCGACTTATAGTGACCCTCATAGGGTTTTCAATGGCTGATTACTTCGGGATTGCCTTGGGAGTGGATTGCCAGTTCCCTCTCCCATTTTTTGCGGTGCTGGGAATTGAACTCAGGACCTCAGAGACTGCAGCACAGCGCTCTACCAACTGAGCTAAATCCCAGCCCTCCCTCACTGATAGAGGTAATTAAACAAAATTGGATTGTTGAAGAAGAATCACAGCTTCCAAAATGATAGTACTCACATAAAGGTTCCAGTATTGAGATAGCATTAAGGTAAGAGTGTACATTATAGCATAAGGCTATCTCACAGCTGGGAGTCTGGAAAGACCACCTGGTGCAAGTTCCTATTATCCTCCTCTATAGGGGCTGTGGCAATATACCCTTTTTCCAATGGCAAATGCATAGAACAGCTTGGAACCACACAGCCCAGCATGCAATCTCAACTGAGAATTTTTTTATAACTTGGTGATCCCACAGATGTATTCCTACTATTTAACCAGGCTAGAAACAGAGCCTTCCATAGGTCTGACTAACGTCATATGCAAAACAGCAGTCTCCCTGCTAGCAATTATTGATAAGCAAATACAAACTGCCCTAAATTCCTCAGACCAACATTAGTCATCAGTAGGTGTCAGGGCTCCACCAGTTTAGTGCCCTACAGGAACTTTAGCAAAAAAAAAACTCAGGCTAATTCCAGGCCTGCAGAAATTAATCCTCGCGACATACCTTCCTCCATTTTACCTACCACCTAGAAGAGCAGAGAAGCACAACAATAGTGTTTCACGTATTGCACATATGATCCCTGCCAATCAGATACTGACTAGATGGCACCTAACAACAACAAGAAAGCATGTAGACAATTATATACTATAGAACTATTCTGCATCCTGAAATTTCCATTAGTAAAGTGCTTAGATTTGTAAAATGATTTTACCTGTTCCTGAAGTGGATTGTTGTTGTCATTAGGTGCCGTGAGTCAGTATCCAATTCATAGCAACTCTATGTACAACAGGCAAAACAGTATTGTTACTGCTTCTCTGCTATTAATAGAGTTTTCAATGGCTGATGGTTTTTTGGGAGTGGGTTGCAAGATCCTTCTCCCCCTGAAATGATAGGAATTCCATATACAAGTATTACTCAAAGTCTTTGGAAATTTGTTACATTATCAAAGTTTTACATTAATAGAGCACTGAGCTATTTCTTTGGACACCTGGTTGCACCTGGCAATCTGATTGATACCTCAATAACTCCTGCAATCTACTTTATGCTCCCCTCAGTTTTCAGATTCATCTTGATCAGTTCATCTTGTTACTGAGGAAACACCTAGATAACACCTCCACCATGTAGGTTATAACAGTTGCCTAGGTTACTTTACAGGGACTTGCCACATTTACTGGCCTGCAGATGTCCCATAGGTACCTGGAACAGGGTGAAAATGCTTGGCATCTCTATCTTCATATTGTGTCTGTCTCCTTTGTTGCCTACCCTTGGAGTCAAATCCCACTTGGCTCTGCATGTAGACATGTTGAATGTTTGAGAAATGTTTGTTCAGAGCTTGACCTAGACTTGCCTAGTCTCTCTCCCCGACTTCAAAGCTAAAGACACCTACCAGCCACCATAACCAGAAACATCAACCATGAAAGGAAGTAGCATTTGAGTTCCTGGAAGGTCTCTGCCTTTCCCAGGAAAGATATGAATCCTTTCTCTTTTATAAGTCTTCTTTCTTCCTCATTATTCCTATCCTATAAGTGTAACCCCTCAATACCTTTTGGTATTGGGGAACTGATATGTGAGCAAAGCTCCCTATTTTCCATTCTTTGGTCATTGAGTAAGGCCTTTCTTTAACCCTGATATAACACTGGTCTCTGGGGCATTGGTTTTTCCAGGGAATGAGCTTCGAGACTAAGATCTGGTATAATCTTAGCTTGTTTTTTCTTTTTCTTTTTCCTTCTTTTTTTTTTTTGGGGGGGGGTGGGTTGTTATCATTGTTGTTATTATTTTGCAATACTGGGAGGGTTGAACCCAGGACCTCACATATACTTTGCAAGTGCTGTACCACTGGGCTGCATCCCCAGTCCATTTTTTATTTTTTGTCTTGAGACAAGAGTCTCCCTAAGTTATGCAGGCTATCTCTGGCCTCGAACTTGCCATCCTCCTGCTTCTCAAGTTGCTGGGATTTTATGTGTGTGCCACTGCACCCAGCTTAAGTAAGAATTACTACATTATTACAAACATTCCAACCCCTAGAATCAGGTTTTGTTCCTTCGGCTTCCAAGTGGCAAGAGAATACAAGCACTATGAGTATAGGTTTCTTGTGAGTTCCCAGCACTGAACATCAGTCTTAAAGCTCCAGAGTTCAAATAGGCAGAATCTCAACTTCCAAGACTCTGTCCCTGCATCAAGGCGCAGACTCTTCATTTAAATACTGATGTCATTATCTAGCCTAGTAATATATACAATTGCCACTAGGTAGTACCAGTGAGCTAAAGGTGTATGCAATGTTAGGGGAAAAGAAATAAAGAAGAAAAGGAAGGGTGGATACAACTAATAGTGGTCACATCTTTACTTATTCTTCACAGTAGCTGTATATGTGATGAGCACCACCAGCCTAGTAGGGGAGGAAGGAGGTGATCCCTTGGATTTCATGCGTGCATCCACACATATCCTCCCAATTTAACTTTCCACTGCCTCAATATCCCTGAGAAACGTGTAGTCCTCAGACAAATGCCAAGACATTTAATATGAACAGAGATGAAATCATGCACATATATGTCTAAATACAAGTCACTTTATTTTTTTTTCTGCCACTGTATACATTTCAATTTGTTCCTTGTGCCAACTCTACCACATTCATTTAAGTCAGCCTGGAAAATTAGATATTACTTATCTCTCTTTTCCTAGTATCATAAAGGAAACTGAGGTTCAGAGAGTTCAAGTTCCTCACAATCTTAGATCCCAGATCTGCCTGAGTTCAAAGTATTTGTCACTAAATTAAACCATAAAACAAGCTGGGTGCCATAGCCCGTGCCTATAATCCCAGCTACTTGGAAGGCTGAGGCAGGAGGATCATGAGTTCAAGAACGGAGGCAGCCTGTGCAACTTAGCTTGACCTTGTTTCAAAATACAAAATAAAAAGAGGCTGTAGGTTAAGCTCATTGGTAGAGCAATTGCCTAGCATATGTGAGGACCTGGTTTCAAACCCCCAGTCCTTCAAAATATAATAATAATAATAATAATAATAATAATAATAATAATATAAACAAACCATAAAACAGGTAGGTACACTGGGTGTTTGAATGATAACTAATTTCATATAAGGCTTCTTGAAGAACCAAAGAAAAAAGATTGTTGTTGTTATTAGGTGTCATGGAGTCAGGTCTGACACATAGCACACTTCACAAGATTGTGCCATCCCTGGCACTATGTTAGTGCTTCTCTGCTACACATAGGGTTTTCAATGGCGGATTGTTTTAGGAGTGGGCTGCCAGGTCCTTCTCCCATTTTTGCAGTGCTGGGGACCGAGCCCAGGGCCTCAGAGAGCACAGAGTAGGACTCTATCAACTGAGTTAAACCCCAGCCCAAAAGAAAGAAGGTGGCTACTTCATTTCAGAAAAGATGCTTCAGGTCATATTTCATCCAGACTTCTTTTCTGATGACAGGAAGTGAGTGACTTGACCAAGACTACCCAGCAACTCAGGCTGGGAGCTAAGGCTGGAATCCAGGTCTGCAGACTCGTTGGAGAGGAGAGAAAGGAATGACAGGTGAAAGATGAGGAAGAGGAGATGAGCCATGTCTAGGCAGATACAGTGACTCTGGGAGGGCACCATGGTAATAACAATTGCCATATTTATCTTGTCCTTCCAAGAGTTGGAACTTTGCTATGCCCATTACAATGACCCTATTACCTTATATTATATTACCTTATATACACTATTACAGCAGGTGGTTGTTGTTGTTAGGTGCTGTTGAATCGGTATCTGACTCATAGCGACCCTCATAGGGTTTTCAATGGCTGACTGTTTTGGGATTGCCTTGGGAGTGGATTGCCAGGTCCTTCTCCCATTTTTGTGGTGCTGGGAATTGAACTCAGGACTTCAGAGACTGCAGCACAGTGCTCTACCAACTGAGCTAAATCCCAGCCCCAATGACCCTATAGGCACTGTTATTGGTTGCCTGGTAGCATCATTTTGTCCCTTTTTCCAGGAATAACACATTTATTTGCCTTTGAGGAATTGCTTCTCCTTTTGCAACAAGGTTGATGTGGATTTGACTCCACACTCAGATCTAGGGGTGAGTCTTAAGCCTAATATCATTTTGGCAATGATTATTTCAAGGTGTGTCCATGAGATAATGTAGGGCTCAAGAGAGAAAGAAAGTTACCTGCTGAGGTCCTCTTAGAAAGATTCTTCTCTCTTTTATGGGAACTGCCAGAAGAGAAATTCTCCTCTTTTAAATGGTGTGACATGAGAATATAAGATCTAGTATCACTGCTGCAGACCTGAGGCAAGATGGCCTGAGGACACAGCTGGAATAAGAAGAAAAGCATACCTATAAGAATTGCAGAGAAAGGAGGCCAGAGACCTTAGACTATTGGGAGCTCTTGGAGCAAACCAGACCTGAAGCTAGGCCTACTTCAGGGCTTCACAAACACATTTCCTTTATGCTAGCTTGAGTTATGTTTCCCCTTACTCAGAATCAATGAGATCTTCACTGCCACTAGCATTTTTCCTGTTTTATGGATAAGAAAATCAGGACTTGGGAAATTGCTCAAGCCCATACCACTTGTAAGAGTAGTATTCGATCCATAACTGTCCAAAACATTAGCTATAAATTGTTGTCTTCATTTCAAATATTCCCAAAAGAGGGAAATACCTGTTCTCTGGCTTAAACTAGGAGCTGCTGCTTAGTTTTTTTCCCTCCCTAATCCTCATGCTTTCTATGGAAAAACCCCTAAATAACCTGGCATTATCAAAGATCTAGGACTACTAAAGTGTTACTAGATTAATGGTCTGAGTTCATGAGAGCAAGTTGGTTTACTTGATTTGAGATGTGTGATATTATGATGATTCCCAGCCCTGATTGATCAAGTGTCTTATATTTGTTTCCTATGCTTAGAAACAGTCATTCTTGGAGCTCTGGTGATGTCACAGAAAATGTGTCTAATCATTGACATTGCTGGACAAAGCAGAGCCAAAGCAAACATTGCGACATTGTGGCTTTGTAAATGTACTGCTGGTAGCACACCCACAAAGAGGATGAGAAATTGATCACAAAGGAACCACAGGGTCATCCAAAACACATGCAGGAGCCATTGTGGAACTATTCCCACTCCACTTACGGATTCCATCTGGAAAAGATCCTCAAATGTTCCCTACCCCATGCTCAAATTACTCACTGCCCACTCTCACTTAGTGAACCTTCAAAATCACTGTTTTGTAAGGTGGAACTCCAGATTTAATTCATGTGTACACACACACACACACACACACACACACACACACGGAGGAGAAGATGGAAGAAGGAAGAAGAAGAGGTGAAAGAGGAAGAGCAGGAGAAGGAAGCAGAGGAGAAGGAGGAGGAGGAAGAGGAGGAAGAAGAAGAAAAAGAAAGCAAGTCCAGAGATGGAAAATCTTATCAAAATATTTTCCAATGAAATCCACCAGAAAGACTTACCAAAAATATCTTCTCACAAAGCAAGATGACAATAACAAGTCATTATGCTCCTTGGAAGCTAAATCCCATAGTCTCTGTGATAGAAATATTATCTCACTCCCTCAAGCTTGTTATTCAAGCTACTTTATTTTTTTCATTATCACCCTGAACTTTTCTATCTTTCTTCAAAAACACCTCCACTCCACAGCCCCGTCCCTGCCCCTGGCCTGTGCAGTCAACAGAATTTGAAAGGTATACCCCAACAGCTGTGTTTTTGATGTGGGTTTGCCTGTAATAGCTTTCTTGTTGACTTTTCAAAATACTTTCAGCTATGTTCTTTTCAATCATTATATTTGGTCTTCTGTTTATACTTTAGAATTGATCTCCCCAGAGAATGGCAAAACAAGATGAGTCTCCTCTGCATTTTTCCATCACTTGTCAGAGAGTCTCAGAGAGGGAGAGTAGGGGGCGAGGATAGGAAACCCTGCTGAGGCAGGAGTGGAGGAAGATGAAAGACAAAGCTCTAAATGGCACCACCACAGCTTATGCCAAGAGACAGAGAAACAATATACCTCCTCTGAAGTTCAGATATTACTCGGGGTGAAATCTAAAAGTCTACAGGTCATTAACTTAATCCTCAGATAGACTGTGGCACTCCATGAGGGATGGTTACCACAGTATGGTAGGAAGTTCAACTCCTGAATTATGGGCAAGGTCAGTTGGCCTGAACAACAGCCGTGGTGGCAAACACCAGAATGGACTGTGCCTGCCAGAAGACCTTTCAGACTTTGCTGACCCCGCCTCTGCAGAGCCCTCCTCTGCTGAAGTTGCAAGTGGTTTATGATTTAGACCTGCTCCTCAGTTGTCTCCCTAGAGGCAGAGAGGAGTCCATCTAGAGATATGGCTGCTGCTGAGCCTCTAAGATCCTACAGGAGCTGGGAGGAGGCAGTACTATGGAGATAAACCTAAGTAGAAGAGCAAGACTGGGGTGGACATCTTCTTAGACATAGCCTTGGAAGTCACTTAGTCAAGCATCTTTTTTTATTCCTATCAAAGAGATGAAGACCCAGGAAGCAAAGTAACTTGCCCAATGCCATAATCCTAGTATATTAAAGACCATGGAACAGAAACTATACCAACCCTTTCCCTAACATGTCTTGCTTCCTTTAATCAATTTGGGTAAATTTCCATACATCAGATTACAAGATTGGATTTCCTCAAAAAGAACCTCAAAGTTTGGAAAAGGAACATAGAGGTCAATTCATCAAACCTCTCTTGTTGGGATCACCTCTCTAACATAACTTTTCAGTGCAGTCCTATTTGTCCTTGAATTCTCCCACTGATGGGAAGCTTATCACCTTCAAAAGCAAAATATTTTGTACAGAGAGAATTCTAGTTGCTTTTTAAAAATTCTTCCTCATGTTTAAGATAACTCTGACTCTGTGCAACTTCCCCTGTTGTACCCTGATTTTGCTTCTGGGTACATGGGGACAAAACTAAACCCTCTTACTGTGTCACAGTTCTTTAGTCACTTAAAGGTGCCTATGATATCTCCTATTTGCTCTACTATTCTCAAGGATACACACTCTAGTTCTTTAACTATTTACCTAAGGATTCCAAATACTGTCATGTGTCCTAATCATTCTCCACTGGACATGTCACAAGATTGTCCAGAATGCTTCTATGTGGAGCTCATTGAATTAGGCAGAAAGCTCCAACCATAGTTGAGCCAGTACATGGAGAGGAGGATCAGCTCCTTTGTTCTGATCAGCAGAGGCCCTTGGACCTCATTTGGGTCAGCAATATACATCTGCTCTTGCCATCTTCCCTCTGCAGTCTTTTCCCCATAAAAGGTAAAAACTCGTAAGCATTTTAGTCTACTGGATGAATACTCAGCTATCTTGGCAATAGTCCACTTCTAGATGAACCAAATCCAAATGAACAGAGAAGAACTGATAGTTGAGAGCATGTGGAGATCACACAAAAGTAGAAGCCAGTCAATAACAAGGTAAGACAGCCTTGCACCAATCCTGAATGGCTAAAAGTTGCCCCTATTCGGCAGTTGATAAGTGAATTAATTTCTCAAAGAATCTTTGAACATACAAAGAAAAGGATACAAACTAGGAATGATGTTAACAATTTCTGGGGAGTTATTAATATATGAATAGATAGCCATCTTTGCAGTACCATTTAGGTAATTTAACTATAGGAGAGTGGATATGTGTTGACTTCTCAAAGTATCTTCTAGTCTATTCATACACATTAATTCTGTAACCCAAGATTCAAGACACTCTGTATTTTGCAGTGATGCTGTATCAGGAATCCTACAAAACAACAAAAGATTAGCAACAAGACAGATTCATTCTTAGTATAAAGTCTGTCCTGAAAAAGCATGAAAGTAGGTCATTCAGAAGACAGAAAGAAGGAAATCATCATTTTTAAATAGGTTCTATCTCTCCAAATAATAATCTTTAAATCACAATGGTCCTGAGAAAATGAAGTGGCTAGTGTTTCAGTCCAATGCTCAATAGCCAGCTTTGAACTAACATCAGTGAAAATGCACTTCATGTGACAGATCCATAGCATCATGTCTAATAATAGCACATATTGAACATTGGTAGAGAAATCCAACCCCATGTTCCAAATGTTCACTTAGTAAGTGAAAAGGAAACCAAAGAGGTACTCTACAGCTGTCACTTATTTTGGTTTCAAAAAGACAGCAAAAATTTCAAAGACTAGTATTATCTTTGAAAATGTTATTCTATTTTTTATTAGAAGGAGACTGATAGTCTGCTTTCTCAGATTTTACATTATTTAAATAGTGTCATTCTCATCTAATTTTGTTTTACTTCTGTATTTCCATGTAAGGAAGATTCATTTCTGATCTTGGTTACAGAGATGACTGGATACGGGGAGGTCCTTTTAGTGTTCTTTGGTATTTCTGGGATTTAAAGAAATAGCATGGGCTAAAACTAATGTAGAAATGATCTAGATGATTTCTATGGTGAGTGAGAGTGTTTCAGACTGCTTAGTTCAAGCTTCACAGAGTATCTTTGCTACTAGAGAGAAAGAGAGAGAGAGAGAGAGGGCATTCAGTGCAATATCTGAATTCAAAAACCATTAGGCAATCTAGGGTTTGGTTTCATACTTCATTTTTCCTTTTTTTTTTTTTTTTTTTTTTTTTTTGTAGTACTAGGGGGTTGAACCCAGAACCTGGCACTTACATGCTTTGCAAGTGCTATACCACTGAGCTGTATTCCCACCCCCCCCTTTTTTTTTTTTTACTTTTTCCTTTGAGACAGGGTCTCACTGAATTATGCAGACTGCCTCTGATCTCAAACTTGCAATCCTCCTGCCTCTGTCTTCTGAGTCACTCGGATTATAGGCATGAGCCACCATACCAGGCTTCATGCTTCATTTTCTTTAGAGAATAAGTGTATTTCAATATCTAGATTTCTGCCTCTAAGGCCCTTTGTCCAAGAATGACCCTCACGGGTAAAATCTACCCCCAGCACACTCACATACTTAGGATCAGCAGGAAACCTTGCTTCTGTTCCTGAAGCTGAGAAGGATAAAATGAAGCTCTGTGAGTTGCCTACCATTTTTCCTAGCTAATAATTGCCTAAAATGTGTGGCTAGTGTATTAGTCAGCTATCATTGCTATAGCAGAAAACCAGCCCAAACAAACTTATCGGGGAAGAGATTTAGTGGGAGCTCACAGTTACTGGATCAGTCCATAATGGCAGCAGGCCAGGCATAGTGGTAACAGTGGTAGGGCCTGTGATAAACGACATCATGGCATGATGGACCAGGAACAGAGAGAAACCAGGGCTGCAGGTATAGGGGAAAAACCTTCAAAAATGCACTCCCAAGGAGCTATTTCCACCAAAGGCCAGCCTCTCAAGTCCCACAACCTCCCAGGCCAGTGCCACCACCTGAGGACCAAACAACATGACCTCTGAGGGGCATTTTAGATAGAAAGCATAGCAGCTAGATATAAAAATCCCTGAATTTCAGCACCGTGTTGGTATACGTGGGTGAAAGTACCCAATGTAGGGGGTAGAAGTTGGACATATTCTACCTTAGCATGAATCAACTATGGTTTTTCCTCTCATCAAGGTTAGTGGTACACCAAGAGACCTGCAACCACTTTTAAAGCTAGTCAAAATGTACAGTCTTGGGCCCCACAGGGATTTTGATTCAAGTAGTTGGGAGAGAGGCCTCCAAAATTGCATTTGAAGCGAACACTAGAGAGGGTCCTTAGTCCACACTTTAAGATATCCATTCTAGAAACCTTACCATCCCCCACATGTACACAAAACAATTCCAGATGATCCACATGAATGATGGAATGAGTGAATTTTTAGCATAGGCAAGGATTCCTTTCAAATTTCTCCTCCCACTCCTTGCTTCACTATTTTTCCTCTCCTCACCACCCTTTCCATCTTCTCCTTTTTCCACTGTTTCTTTTCTGTCTTTGTATTTTCAGCTATGAATCATGGAAAAGGAAAACGATAACAGGAAAAAAGGCCTCATTTGCCTTTGCTTTCTGAGCCCCAGATGATCATTTGTTGGAGTTCTTTTTACATTTAAGAATTTTCCATCAGTCTGGTGGTGCTGATACCAGAACCATATCATACAGATCTGTGCCTTCTTTCCTTCCCCATTGGTAAGAGTGTTGTAATCTCTACCATGCAGTACATCAGAAAGGTAAAAGGAAAGGAACATCAATATAATTAACTTTATTATTTGTTAGCAACTCACAGAAAGGGTTTTTTTTTTTTTTTTAAGAACTGAAGCTAGAGAACAAGAATATCAAGAGTACATTCATTCACTCCATTTATTCAAACATCAGTGGCAATAGTTTTATCTTTTGTCAGGTTATAAAATAAAAAAAGAAAGAAAACAGATGCTATTCTGTTAAAGAATTATTCAAAAAATAATTAAAAGTCAAGCAAATAAAGAAATTCAAATAGAAGACCGAAAAATATTTTCATAATGTAATGTCAATTTTGTTTCTTATTATCTAAAGCTGATAGAACTCTGTTCATTTATTAGAAACTCTTTAGTCAATCAGTGCAGTCAATGACTTAAAATGTTTCAACCTACAATTTTCCTACTTCATAGTGGTATGAAAACAATATGCAGTTGGTGGGAACAATTCTTCAAATTTTCAAGTTTGATCTTTTCCCAGGCTAGTGGTATGTGGTCCAATACTCTCAAAATGGCTGGGCAATCCAAGTGAACTGTACCTCCCAGTCAGCCATGCAATCATGACATTGAACAATGGCTAGTACAGAGTTGCTCAGCTATGATGTTTGGTATGTTAGGTGAGTTAGATGCAATTTCAACTCTCAATATTTTCAACTTGTGATAGTTTATCATGATGTAACCCCATTATGAGTTGAGAAGGACTGATATTGGGTTACCTCTTACCAAGACTCTCATAAAAACAAATGGAGATGAGTTGTCCTATCTATTTTCATTCCTCTGAAGCACTGATAATAGTGCCAGGCATGGCACAGTGTCAGGGAGTGTTTCATCTGTTGTATGTAGGGTTGCTATGAGTAGACCCTGACTCAACAGTACCTAACAAGAAGAAGAAGAAGAGGTTATTGTCTATTGACTGGTGGCCATAAATCCCAAGGAGCCATAGATAGACCACAGGGGTTCCATGAACTTAAATGGGCAAAAACATATCTTTATTTTCTCTAATTCTAACCAATATTATATTTCTTTTATTATGAATGTGGAAGATATTATTCTAAAGAGGAAAGAAAGTTAAGAACTCCAGAAATAAGTTTGCAAAACTCTAATACTGTGTCAAATTAGATAATCTTAAAAAAAATCAAAAACCTGTTACCTTCCCTCCCCATCCAAATTCTTTCTGTGAGAACAACTTAATAAGACATGCCCTTGGATTTCAAATCATCACAAATATAAGACTCATCTACCCATACGACATCTCTTCAGATATTGTCCACTTCTTAATCCCTATCCCCTGCAAGGAAACTCACTAATTTCTCTTAGAAACTCAATACCAAGAAAATATACTCCAAATGGATTTTTATGATTCCCTTTCTTTACCAAATAACAAAAACTGTGTCTCTTTTTGTATACTTTTTAGTTGTTATTGTTGTTTTGCTAAGACTACCAGGAAGATCAGATCTAACGTTGTTGTTGTTGTTGTTGTTGTTGTTGTTAGGTGCTGTCAAGGCAGGCCCAACTCATAGCAATCCTATGTACAACAGAACAAAATATTCCCTGACATTGAGCCATGCCTGGCACTATTTCAGTGCTTCTCTGATATTCATAGGGTTTTCAATGGCTGATTGTTTTGGAATTATTTCAGGAGTGTGCTGCCAGGTTCTTCTCCCATTTTTGTAGTTCTGGGGTTTGAACCCAGGACCTCAGAGAGTGCAGAACAGCACTCTACCATCTGAGCTAAACCCAACCCCCTAATCCCAATGTAGTACCTGATTGTACAGACAGTATCATCCCAGTTTCGGGGTAAAACTATCTCCCTTCTCTACAAATAGTTTGTTATATGGTTTCAGCTGCTTTACACTATACTATCTTGAAAATAATGGCTTTACATAAAACACTTTTTGAAACAGGAATGGTGAGAATTATTTCAAGAATTATTTTAATGGCTTCATAGAATATTACAAGCCCTTCCACCTAGATATTGTCCAACTTCTCTCCTACACTGCCAAAGGAAAATAAATCAAAAGATCTTTCCTTCCCCCACCTAACTCCTAGAAGCTTTTAGAGTCACCAGTGTTCCTGGGCACTACAACCCTAATCAACTGCAAGAAATAAAGGGGCTTCTGCACCTGGATGTTACAAGTTGTTATGTTACAGGGGCCCAGGCAAGTCATGACCACCACAAGATTTCACCAAGCTTACTAGATAAAATCAGCCCCCATGGCATTCCGATGATTCAGTTCTCCCAAGCATTAATTAGCAGCTATGCAAATACTTACAAACCACAGAAGGACTTTGCCTTTTAGGGAGTTATTCGTGAAACCAGCATCTCATTTTTAAAATCAATGTAGTTACCACTCACTCACTCTCCTTTTCCTCCCTCTCCCATCTTTATTCCCATTTCCCCACCACCCAGGTTCATTTACCTAGTGGAGTCCCCAGAGGCTTCCTGAGCTTCCTAAAGATTTCTCAGGAAAATCAAAGGAATAAATAAGAGAGACCTTTGTATCCATGTGGATCACTTCAAATCAGTCATGGGGCTCCTTGATATTTCATCCTCGAAATGCAGCACCCATTGTCCCCACCTTCCTGTGTTGATCTTAGCCTGACTCACTAGTATTGAGAGGAAGCAATGAATTTTCATAGTTCCTAAATAAAGAACATTGAGGGCTGAGTATTGTAACTTCAGCTTTGCCCTGATCCCAAGGCATATTTTACTTATCAATTTCCCAAAGAGTACTCTGACTCTTGGAACTTAAAACTATAACCACAACCTACACAAGGCTCTGGGTTGGGGTTTAGCTCAGTTGGTGGAGCACTGCCCTGTGCACTCTACTGCCCTAGGTTCAATCCCCAGCACTGCAAAAATGGGAGGACCAAGCAGCCCACTCCCGAAATAATCCTGAAAAACAGCCATTGAAAACCCTATGAATAGCAGAGAAGCACTTGATATAGTACCAGGAGTGTTTCCTTCCTTACACAGGGTTGCTATGAGTTGGACCTAATTCAAGGGCACCTAACAACAACAACAACAATGATCACTGTAGCTGATGGTGTAAAAATGAACTGGAGGAAACCATATGCTTTGTAAACTTGTTTCAGACTGAAATTAATTTTTCAATCCTATATAGCAAGTTTGCTCTATTCTTTTAATCTTAAAGTCTTGAGTGGGAAATGTAAAGGAAAGATAGTCCTCTACTCACTGAAATGGGTTGGCCCTTGCCTGGTGATTTTATTTTATTCTTCCACCTGAAGAGAAAATTACTCAAATACTCTTGACTCCAGAATGGAGCTTAGTTTTTAATAAAATACAGCAGCTACTGTTGAGAGCGAAGCTTCTACAGGGGCATTCAAAGAGTGAGAATAAGAAGGAAGTCATCCTACCTAGCCTATTCCACCTGCTGGTGGGAACCATGCTTGTGAGGGTGGGGAGAGAGAAGGGTATAGAGTACAAAGCCAGGGCACCCTCCCCGGCATTCTGCAGGTCTCTTAAACAGAAAACGCTGATGTTAGCAGAAAAGAAAAACACAAGTTTCTCTCTCATCTCTTCTCCCCCACACCTCAGCACCCCAACCTCATGAGAAGGAGGCAGTGTAGCCTACAAAGCTGACATTAAAAATATCTTCAGTTCTGCAGCTGAGGAGTCCCCAGAGGAACCCACCTCATGTACCAAAGACTCTGCAAAGCCCCTGACATTGTCTGATCATGCACTCCTTGGAACAATGAAGAAGATTCCACCCTCGTGGAGTTGCCTGATTAAACAAAAAGTAAAAGTTGACAAATTGAGGGAAACAGTGACACACTCAGATATCTGTCTGCGCTGGAAATCAATGCTCAGCAAACGTGAGGTGGGGAAATACCACACCATGGGCGAGATCAAAAGAAAAGGCTCCAGCTGTTTACTTTGTTTTTGCTCTGTTAACTGAAGCAGGTGTCCTTTAATGGGGACTCAGTAGAACAGGGAATACCCACTGAGACCTCCCTACCTCCCACTCAGAGAGATGAGTTTTACTTGAGAAGATTCCCCCCACACCTTTAAGAGCACTAAATTGTTTTAAGAACAATAATAAATAAAGGTGAGAGAGAGAACAATAATGTGGTCTAATCAAGTTTAAGCAAGAAAATAAAGTATGGACCCATCACAGAGAAGGAACTCTAACGATAGGCACATTGGATCCTGATTCCCACATCTCAGGCCAAGAAAGCATTTTTCTGAGGCCACCAACCCAGGGCCTTCCTTTACCTGAATCTGTCATTGTCCCAACTGGCCACTCTTTTACCACTAAAGTCTATTTGGAACCTCTCTCTCTCTCTCTCTTTCTCTCTCTCTCTCTCTCCTCCATTCCTTCTTCCCTCCATATGTAATATATTTTTAATTTAAATGTTTCTCAAAGTAAAGAATCTGAAGATTCACTATTGGTTCCCACAGAATATAGAAAGAGAGAATCCTGGCTCTTCTTAATCAAAGTGCAATATTTAAACTCGGCATCTAAATTCAGGCCTACTACCTGAAAGCAAAAAGTAAATGCTAAGTACCCCTAGTTGATATTCAAATCTAGACATCTGCATGTTATTCCAAGATGAAAATGAGGTAGGTTTTAAAAGTCACTAAAGAAACAAAGATTCAAGATGCCTTCATTCCTATTTCTGAAAAGGTAATTTAGACCAATTTCCAGCTCTCCCGGAAAGGCAAGATTACTCATGAGGGTTTGAATTTGAATCCTTGGAAAGTGAGGGAGAGCAGGACAATCTGAGGACAATTTCACTCCCACCCTCATTTTTCTTCACTGTCTTTTGTTCTTTTGCCAGCAATGCCTCGCTGAACTGAGAACATGATGGTTGACACTTCATTCAAGAGATCTTAAGGAACATGACCTAAGTGCTGGTTCCCATGGAATCCTTGAGACCACTGAGGTGTTAGCAGCAGCAGCAGGCAGGGAGCACCATGACCGATCCTCTGGGCCTTATCCATATTGCAGGCCCTGGGCCTGGACTCCCTGGGAGGTATCTGGGGCCCTGGTCACTTCCTACTCACCCTTGCTGAGCAGCAAGGCAGACCTTGTGGAAGCATCCTAGGACCACACAGGGAAACTGACCCAGGAAGAAGGCTGCATGCTAGAAAGCAGAACAGAGAGATCTGTGTGACCTCATTGGGCAGCCAAACTGATAGCACCCCTGAAGCCTGCCCTGTCTCTGAACATGCTGCTGTAGGAATGAATTATAAACTTTATTTGGAAGAAAGCACATGTAGTCTGGAAATTGTGCTACTTGCCGGCTGAACCATCCTGATCCAAGGAGTGAGCACGAGTCAGATGTTCCCGTGTGCCTCTCTATGCCAGGCACAGCACTAGGCAGGCGGCACAGTGGTGAGTAGGAGAGAAATCTCCCTCGCAGCTATGGAGAGAAGAAAAAGTTGAATACTTAAATGTACAAAATGAAGAAGTATCTGGTGTGCCAAGCAGCACAAAGGAGAACACCAGTGCCATGGGTGTGTATAACTAGGGGACCTAACGGCATCAGAGGGCAGGGAGTCAGAGAATACCTTCTCACAGGAAGTGATGTTTAAGCTGAGTCCTGAAGAGTGAGTGGGAGTTATTGAAGGAAAGGATGTGTGCAGGTGTGACTGCAGGGCAGGGAGCTCCAGGTGAGAGGCTAGGGGCAGCAGGATGCTGACAATCATCAGGTGCTGCGGGAGGAAATGGAAGGGAAGGCTCCAAGCGAGGCTGCAGGGGTAACAAAATCAGTGCAGCACCAGCAGGTAAAGCCATATTAAGAATGTGGGGCCAAACTCACATCAGTGAGGAGCCACAGAAGGTCTTAAGCAAAGGAGCAGATGGCCTGATGGGTTTGTGATTATAGAAGAAGGCTCTGATAGCAGGCTGAAGAGGGATTGCTGGCAGTCAAGAGTGGGGCCAGAGAGCAGTAAGCCAGGGGAAGGAGAGCCAGAATGGGAACATGTCTGAGGGGGTGTGAAGCAGACAGGTGGTAGATAATGGGTGATAATGGGTTGGACAAGGGGTGAAGAGGCAGTAGTCAGAAAGCCTCCTAGCGCTTTGACCTCCTGGTGGAGGGAAATTCCAACTACGAAGACTCAGAACAGGGAAGGTAGAGCAGGTGAGGGGGGGGAGTACCAGAAATTCAGTTTAAGGAATATTCATTTGGAGGTCAAAAGCAGCAGCAAATTTTCTCTCACATGGGTGTTTGTGCTCGCGCTCGCTCTCTTTCCCTCCCTCCTTCCCTCCCTCTCCAGTAATCAAAGATTTAGGCAGCTTCAGAAACCTGGGTACCTTACTTACAGCCCTTATTTGGGGTATTTCGAAGTTATACACACAACTGAGCACAGTAGCTCACACACATGGTGAATGTTGCAATTCTCTAACTCCATTTGGGATGCTATATTGCACTGAACTTCTCTTTCCTGAGGATGGTAAAAGTGATCATAATACAGGGACTCAGTACTGTTGCAATGACCAGAGATGATATTCAATGAGGTGCAAAGGATAAAATCAAACCTAAAAATGGGTGCAATCCCGCTGAGTTTTTCTGTGCTCAATACAGTTTGTCTGTACCCATGACCACCACACTGTCTGGACAATCACCATGTATTCTATTCCAAAAGGACATTATAGGCCATTTTATCATGTTCATTGGTCCTAGTACTCATGCTTACACAGAAAGGAACAAAACAGCCACAGAAAATAATGTTGAAAAATAATGTTGAAAATTCACATTCAGACTTAGGTGTGTTCACTTACATAATTAAATCACATTTGTACTCTCAAGGAAAATCTATTTTATTTATATTCACTAGTATATATATTTAATAATTAGTAATCACTATACACAAGGTGGGCTTGGGTTTAGCTCAACTGGTAGAGTGCTCTGCATACTCTGAGGACCCGAGTTTTATCCTCAGTACCACAAAAATGGGAGAAGGATGTGGCAATCCACTCCCGAAGTAATCCCAAAACAACCAACCATTGAAAACCCCATGAAGGTCTCTATGAATTGGACTCAACTTGATAGCACCTAACAACAACAACAACATACACAAGGTATTAGCAAATGATTTGAATTATATTTGCTTGAAAAGGGAAAGAGTCAAAATGACCATCAACACATTAAAATATTACAAGATTCCCAGCGGTGTCCTTTATTTATAACACACATCGTTTGGAATCTAATTGGGTTTTTAATGTTGTGGTGATGGGGAAAGGATAGATTCTCCCTTTTGTTCTTTCTCATTTTTTTCTTTCTTGTCTTTTCATTTTCTTTTCTTTTTCTCTTTTTCCTTTTGGACTAGATGAAGTGCCCCCACGTGTCTGTCAGTTTGCCATACTGTGGGGGCTTGTGTGTTGCTATGATACTAAAAGCTACGCCACTGGTACTTCAGATACCAGCAGGGTCAACCATGGTGGACAGGTTTCAGCTGAGCTTCCAGACTAGGACAGACTAGGGAGAAGGACATAGCTAACCCACTCCTGAAACAATTAGCCATTGAACAATGCAGCATCATGATTGGAGGAAGACTCACTAACATCTGTATTATGCAGGGGACAAAACTCTGCCTTCTGAAAATGAAGAGGATCTGAAACATTTACTGATGATCAAAGAACACAGCCTTCAGTATGGATTGTGCCTCAACAGCAAAACAAAAATCCTTACAATTGGGTCAGTATGCAACTTCATGATAAATGGAGAAAAGATTGAGGTGGTACAAGATTTTACTTTACTTGGTTCTACAATAAACACCCATGGAAGCAGCAGTCAAGAAACCAAAAGACACATTGCATTGGGAAAACCTGTGGCAAAGACCTCTTTAAAGTGTTGAAAAGTAAAGACGTCACCTTGAAGGCACAGATGCACCTGACAAGGTATTTTCAATTGCATCATATGGTTGTAAAAGCTGAACATTGAAAAAGGGAGACAGGAAAAGAATTGATGCTTTTGAATTATTGTGATGAAGATGAATATTGAATATGCCATGGACTGCCAAAAGAACCAACAGATCTGTCCTAGAAGAAGTGCAACCAGAGTGCTCCTTGGAAGCAAGGATGGCTATACTTTATCTGACATATTTTGGACATGTAGTCAGGAGATACCTGGAGAAAGACCTCATGTTTGGGAGAGTGGCAGGTCAACAAAAAAAAAAAAAAAAAAAGGAAAACCCTCCACTGGATGGATTGGCACAGTGTCTGTAACTATGGGCTTAAGCATAAAAGAGATTGTGTATCTGACACAGAATTGGTGAGTGTTTCTTTTTGTTGTACACAGGGTCACTATGAGTTGGACTCGACTCAATACCACCTAATAACAACAGATGAAGTGCACACAATGAGTATTTGATCACGTGGGAGAAGAAATCTATCAAACTAAAACAAATAAAATCTTTCCTTTTAAAAAATTATTTAGTTAAAAAACAAAACTTGTATGTAGCTATTGCATATGACATAATGTTTTGAATATATATCCACTCTGGAATGGCAAAATAAAATCCACACTTTCTGTCCAGTGGTTATAAGGATGGCATTATAGGATGGGGAAGATCTTTCTATTGGACTTCTCCAATAATGCTCCCTGCTTCCTGCTTTTTGTATAATCGCTTGCAGTTATTGTAAACTGCAGCAGCATGTTGAGATGAATCATCTACATCCCCAGATGTCTGTTTACCACATGTAATTCTGGTCTAAGTCTCACCTACTTAACAGCCCTTGTTCGTTATGAAAATTCTTTAAACCACAGCATGCTACCAGGAAGTGTCTCTTCATAAGAAGGGGCTTTCAGGAGAGCCATTGTGTCGTCTTTCATTCTGGGAGCCAAAGGGTGTCTAGTGCTATAGAGTGAGAGCTCAGAAAGGCAGCCCAGCGTGAGAATGAAGCTTCAGGCTCCAGAATAGTTTTCCACAAGTGCTTCGTCTTCACACCGTGTAGAGCAGAGGTTGCTCTGAAATGAAGTCCTAGGAGGGAGCTGAGAGGGTATGTGGAAGGGGGCAGTGTCAGGGACATGAAGTGATTGATCATCAAGAAAGTGCTAAGGCTGGGAAGGTAGTGGTGGAAGGAGCAGGCCAAGGCCCTCTTTTCTCATTTGTAATTCGGCACATTGTGCAGTGTTCAGCTCACATACACATTGCCCCTCAGAGAACAAGCGTTTTGCCTCCGAATTGCCTGGATGGGTCCGAGCTGGAAAATCCAGGAAGTTCTTCTCGAGTTCCTCCTCCTTTTGGACATGTAGTCAAGAGGGACCAATCCCTGGAGAAGGACATCATGTTTGGAAGAGTGGCAGGTAAATGAAAAAAAAAAAAAAGGAAAACCCTCAAGTAGATGGACTGACACAGTGGCTACAACAATGGGCTTAAACATATGCTAATATGTTAACATGGTATATTTTAATATACAAGTCTTCAAAGTCTGTATATGATATCTCCATTTTTTTTTTCTTACTCTTTCTTAAACTCATTCCAATCAGATGTTTATCCTCAGGATCCCACCAAACCTGTTCTAATCAAGGTCACCTACTGACCCCTATTTTTTTGGCTCCTATGATCAATTCTTAGCAATTCTCAATTCTCATCATATTTTGCATTTGACATAATAACTCAGTGCATACTTTTTAATTGTCTCCTTGCCTTTGCACATACCCACCCATAGCTTTTTCATAACACTAGAGCCAGAGGAACCCTTTTAAAACGTAAGTCAGTTCATACTACTCCTATGATCAAAACTCCACAGAGCCTCCATACTCTGTACTCAGAGTGAAAGCCAAAATCCTTACCGTGCCCAACAAGGACCCACCTGAATGACCCTTTCCTACCCCTTTACTTCTCTAGCCTCACTTCCTTTGACTCTCTTCATTTCTCACCCCACTTCAGCCACACTGACCTGCTTGTTGTTCCTGGAGCATTCCTGTACTCTCCTGCCTATGTTCTGTATATTAATTATTGCCTCTACCTGGCAACACTCATGTCCCTTCTCAACAAGACCAATTCTGACCTTCCTTTTTAGTATTACAGCCACTTTCCACTTCACACTTCCATACTTCCCCTAGCTTGCTCTCCTTCTCTAGGCTTTTCTTTAGCCTTTATCACCTTATAGCATATAATGTACTTATTATTTTCAACCCCATCAGCTGCAATAAAAGCCCTGTGAGGCTATAGGTCTTTTTAAGTCAATGTATCTCAAGTTCCTAGAATAGTGCTTTCATTTATATTCTGGATGAATGAATAAATGGGTTTAGAAACTGACTCAATTTCAGAGCAATAGGGAAATGTCTACAGCATGTGGCCCTGAAACTAGAAGAGACAAATTCAAGGTCTTTACTATTAATCAAAGTAGAAGTTCAAATCTTTGGATCCCTTTTCCTGTCCCATGCTCTTAGATAGCCTTGCCTATCACCTTCTTCATGTAAATAACTATACAAGAAAGGATTTCATCTGTGTATATCTATCCCACTCTGACCACAAAGCTAGGAAGGGTTGGGAGAATTAGACTCTGAACTATGGTCTATTTTTTAATCAATTCTACTATATTCTCTTACTTTTAAAATTGTTTTAGCTCTCTCTGACAGGGATGGGGAACATGTTGTGAATAAGGGAGAAAAGACCCTGATCTCCTGGAGATTAAATTCTCATGTCATGGCATATGCTAATTCTCAATCCTTGCCAAAATCTTCCCCCCGATGAGTAGTTGCTGGAGTTTTATTTCTCCAGTTGGGAACAGAAGGAAAAGCCCAGGTTCTGCAACACACTGGCCCTTAGCACCTTGCTACTCAAGGTGTGATACCCAACTAGCAGCATTAGCCTCACCCAGGAGGTTACTAGAAATGTAGAATCTCAGGCCCCATCCTAGGCTTACTGAGTCAGAAAATGCTTTTCCATAAGATCCCCACAACAGAAGTATCTGAGATGCCCTGCCCTGGAACTCCCCCAAATGTAAGCTTATTGGTATCACATAAATTGCGGACGAGGAAAATTTAATGAATAGGAAGTTGAGAATTAACTTTATGCTTTCCGTTTGCTAAAGAATAAGCAACATCATCTGACATCACAGATGAGAATAGGAAATGTGGCAAAACATTCTAGATTAATGTTCTTTGATCACGTAAAAATTAAAAACACAAGGCTGATCTGAAAGAAAAACATAATAATCATTTGCTAACATTTTTCATGGTCATACCCATTCAAAAGGCCATATTTAAAATTAAATAAATATGTTTAAGAGGATAGATTCTAAGATCAGACGTTCTAGTTTTCTAAGCTTGTCACCGCATCACTGGCTGTGTTTCCTGTGCCAATTTTGCCTGGCCTCTGTTAAGTTTCAGTTTCCTCTTCTGTGCAATAGGAATAATAGAATTTATTTCCTAAGTTGTTTTTTTGCTTGTTCGTTTGTTTGTTTTGACAAGTTCTCGCTGTGTTGCCCAGGCTGGCCTGAAACTCAGCCACTCTACATTCTTGTGCCTTTGCCTCCCAGGTACTGGGATTACAGGTGTGCACCACCATGCCTGGCCATGCCATAACTTTTCTTATGAGGACCAAGTACAGTAATGTTTATAAAGAAATGAGTATAGCCAAGCATGGTGGTGCATACCTGTAATCCCAGCGGCTCAGGAAGTGGAGGAAGGAGTATCGCAGGTTTGAGACCAGAGGCAGTCTGCATAACTTAGCAAGACCCTGTCTCAAAAAGTAAAAAATGGGCTGGGGGTGCAGCTCAGTGGTCCAGCACTTGCAAAGCATGCAAGTTTGAGGCCCTGGGTTCAACTCCCAGTACTGAAAAAACAAAAAAAAAGTATAGTGCCAGGCATATATAGTAGTAAGCACTCGATAAATGTTATTGCTTTCAATCAATATTTAATTTATCCAACCAACACTTTAGTAATGTTGCTATTTGTTGTTAGGTGCTGTCAAGTTGTATCTGACTCATAGCAACTCTAAGTACAGCAGAACAAAGCACTACCCAGCATTGTGCCATATATGCGATCTTTTTATATTTTTCAGCCTACTGTTGTAGCCACTGTTTCTTCTCATTTTGAGTTGTGCCACATGAGCAAAAGTAGGTCCCAGGGGCTTTACTCCACTTTTGTCATTAAGATCAACTACTTTGAGGAGGCAACTCTTCCCCAGTTGTTTCATGAACACCTTCCAGCCAGGGGAGTGGGACTCATTTTCTGGCACTATATTTGACAATGCTTCTCTGCTATTCATAGGGCTTTCAATGGCTAATTGTTTTGGGAGTTGGCTGCAGGGTCCTTCTGCCTAGTCTGTCTTAGTCTGGAAGCTCAGCTGAAACCTCTCCACCATGGGTGGTCCTGCTGGTATCTGAAACACTAGTGGCATAGACTTCAGTATCACTGCAACATGTAAGCCGCCACAGCCAACAAGCTGTCAGATATATGGGGGATTTCAGCAATAGGATGCAATAATAGAGAAAATCAGGATGGAATAGGAAGAGGCTGGTTACATAAACTGGCCAATCCAGGCCTCGCTGAGGAGAAGCCATTTACACAGAAGCTGGGAGAGTGGCTAGTCACATGACAAGTAGCAGGGTCAAGTAAGTTCATGGAAAAGCAGCTCAAAGTGAATAAAGGTTATGTGGGGCTTCGTAGTCCAGAAAGGGGGGTCGATTGGGTTTATTCACATTTGTAATCAATAGAAAGCTAGTGAATCCTTTCAAACAAGTGAATTAAGGGGAAATGTTTGCTAAGACTCCAATGGGGGAGAGATCTGGAGAAAGTCCCTGGGATACATGAAAATGAATCAACCACGGTGAAGCCGCAATGCCGACATGAGAAATGAAGAGTTGGAGAAGCCAAAAATGTCAGTGAGCTATTGCAAAAGCTGCTGAAGCTCTCTTGAGCCCCAGTTTATATCTTGATTTTTTTATTCTTAGTTAATCATCAACAAATCACATTAAGCATACAGCAAGTACATGACCTTTTCTTGACCTATTCCCAAGACTATAGTTGTTGTTGTTGTTAGGTGCCCTTGAGTGAGTATCTGACTCATTGCAACCCTCACAGGGTTTTCAATGGCTGACTGTTTTGGGATTGCCTTGGGAGTGGATTGCCAGGCCTTCTCCCATTTTTGCATTGCTGGGAATTGAACTCGAGACCTCAGAGACTGCAGCACAGCGCTCTACCCACTGAGCTAAATCCCAGCCCTGACTATAGATCAAACACATATTCTTGTAAGTAAAAAGACAACAATAATCTGGACTCTGGGATACCAGGATTACAACAAGTGTCTCAAGACCACATTGTACTGCATGCACCAGTACACCTTCACAACAGAAGCCAGCAAGGGGCACAGTGACCAGGTGGGCAAGTATGCCTCTCCCTCAAACCAGGCAGGCAGCTTTTGCCTCTCCAGGCAGCCTTGCCTCTCCTGATGGCCTCTCCACAACTGTGCCTGTCTTAGGTTGCCCCTCTCCATGAGGAATCTTACCTGTCTCTGGCTAGCCAGTCATCCTGAGGGCCAAACAGGGCAGAAGGAAGTGGACTCACTGTGCAATGCCTGGGGGTGCAGCACCTTGGGGCAACACACAGCGTCAGTTTCTAAGAAATTATCGTTCTCACACTCCACCTTGAGAATTACTGCTAAGGTGGAAAGATTCTTCTCCCATGTCCTCCCACCCTTTATTTTCCTACCTGAGTACCTCCTCATTCAACAATTCCAAAGCCTAGCTCACAGGCCAGCTTCTTATCCTTGCTTCTGTCCCCTCTTTTCATGACTCTTTTGTCAGAGCACTTACTATACCCCCTGGAAGAGAGGAACCCTCTACCTCATGCAATTGTAATAAGGTGTATTCCTTTCTCTCTGTCATACTTTCTTAAGGCCAAATCTACCTTTTCCTTTTCTTAGCACCTGTTAAAAGGCTGGAAGGTGATAGGTACTCAATAGATGGTATTTTGAAGGAAAGAGCTAATATTCACTAATACTCCTTTACCATTTTTTTCCTTACTGCAAACAATGTCTACATAATTCAATTTCTGCATGTAAATAGCAAGCAGAAGCTAGGAGACTTGGAGTTTTCTCCAGGACATTGTTTCTTTCTGTGATAATTTCCCAAATTAAATTTCCCTGAAAGAAGAAAACCTCAGTTTGGAATACATTTTATTAACAAAGGCAACAGGGATTTTGTTCCCTTGACAGCATTTTATTTTATTTTATCTTATTTATTCATTTATTTTTGTTTTGATTTTGTTTGTTTGCTTGTTTTTATTTTCCTTCAGCCCAGGATTATTAACGTTGAAACCACAGAAAAGTTTATACAGCACTGGATTTGGGTCCTGCTTTGCCTACCTTTTGCGGTGCTTCTCATGTTACACAGAAGGAAGCACAGGGAGAGCAGGCCACACAATGAGTCCGTGATCAGACAGGCTTCCTGCCAGTGAGGGATTGGGGGCAGCCACAGCCCCCCTGCCACCACCCTCACCTTTCCACTCCTGCTTTCCGGGTAACCCCCAGATACAGCTTTGCTTCTTCCCTCCCTGTGTTCCTGGCCAACCCTGGAAAGCTTGGGTGTCCTACCCCAAGCCCCTTATCTAGACCCAATCTCCCATACCACCCCCTTCCTTATCTTCTGGAAGAGTTACTCACCTCTCCATCACTGCTTCCTCTCTCTCCCCGCACCTGCATCTGCTCATCGATGCCCTTGAAGCCCCATTCTTTGTAACAAATGTAGAACTGCAAGTGGACAAAGAACCCAATCATCTAATCTCAACCATTAAGGCAAAGAAAATAGGATCCACCAATCTGGGCTGCTGGGAGATTAAAGGAAAGGAAGATGAGTACCAGCTGGGGAAAATGAGAATTAAGTACTTTTCAACATTGAAAGACACCTAATTCTTGCATCTTCTTGGGCATGACCAGCATGTTGGCATGTTCGCTGGAAGAGTTAAAACTCATCTCTACCAAACCTCCCCCTTGGACCTGAGAAGATGACAGAGAAGAAATTTTCTTACTCATGAGTCTGTTCTGTGAACATAGATCCCTTACTGGGGAATATCCCAGGTTGGGCAACCAAAAGTTAAACAATTTGGGTGGCATCCTTTAGGAAAACAGAATTCAAAGTTACAAACATAAAATTTGCTACAAAAGTAAGCATTTATTTAGAAGGAGAAGGGAAATGATTGCCAACTGCACATTTTCAAAAAGCAGCTACATAAATATCACAAAACGCAAGGCCTCCCAGATCCAAAGCAGTAAGGAGCCCTGACACTTCTTTCACCAGTACACACAATCACTCTGAATTCTGAACTTCTTCCTTCATTTCCTGCCTACATTTTTTGAAAGATTGTCTGTCCTCACCCTCTGCCACTTCCTCACCACAGAATCACTTCCTAAACCCAAGCACTCAGTTCCCATCCACCCTACTCCACCAAAACCTATCTTCTCAGACATGCGCATGGTTATGGTCTCCAAATCAGATGGTGTTTGTCCAGATCTCTCTCTCCTCAGCCACAGACACTCAGAACCACCCCTTTCTTCTTAGAACTCTACCTGCCTTAACATGGAAGAGACTGTCTTTGCCACAATTCCCTTACTGCATGTGCTAATCTTTCTCTTTTATTAGTTTCACTTTTTCCTTCCATCTTTCAAGTGAGGTATCATGCAAGGCTTAATCCTCAGCCTCCTATTTGTCCTTCCATGTGCTTCCCCATCATCTCTCTAACATCAAACATACCAGTAACTCCTAAATCTCTAACTGGCCTTGATATCATTCCTGTATGTCAATCCTACCAGTTGGACACTTCTATGTGAAAGGTCCCCTGGACCTCAAACCAATTACATGAATTCCCAAAATGATTGACCTCACTGGTTACAAAAACTCATCATTTCTAAATTTACATACAATATCTTGCCCCATAAATAGCTGCTTAGCAGAATGTCTCCCTTTTTGTTAAAGGTTTGACCCAAGTCATAATCTCGGCATAGGAAATGATACTGCCTTTCCTCTGTCTGTCTCTTCTGCATAAAGTAATTCATTTTAGTCTGTTCCTCTTGAGAACAGGAAGTCACTATGAAGGGTTGACTGGGAGGAAGAATATATGTAAACCACTGAGTGAGGTTTGCTTTAAATTCAGTTCTGTCTGCTTCCACTTAGACTTGGAGCAGAGGCTCAGGCCCTATCAGAATTAAAACATTTTTTGTGGTCCATGATTTGACTATGGTTCTAGCAGCTAACAGGAACTGTGCCATTTAAAGAAAAGAGGCATTATTACCAGGAGAGAAAGGAGAAAGAAAGAATGAAAGAAAGAAAAAGAAAGAAAGAAAGAAAGAGAGAGAGAGAGAGAGAGAAAGAGAGAGAGAAATGAGGAAGGAAGGGGAAAAAGGTAAAGAAAGAAGGAAGGAAAGAGAAAGAGTTAAAAAGGAGGGAAGAAGAATGAAGGAAGGTAGGAAGGAAGCAAGGAATGAAGGAAGGAAAGAAGGAAGGAAGAAAACCTTTACAGTTGTGGAGCTGGGACACAGAAGAAGAGAGATGAAGAAATGAAGGAAAGAAGGACTTAGAAGGAGAGTGAGGAGGAAAAAACAGAGCAGTAATATAAAACAAGAACCTCCAAACTTTGCAGAACAAAATTGCCTTTTCAGTACCTTAAAGGAAAACTAATGAATTTTCTCAACTGAATCCTGAGGAGGGCTGGATAGAAATTGACTAATCCATCTCTAAGATGGAGATACAAAATGGTTGCTAACAAAAATTGACTGTAAATATAGAGAGGTGTTTTTTTTGTGGAGACAGAACTCAGCCAAGCAAAAAAACTAGAATGGAAAATCAAGAGAAGCAAGGTCCATTTCATTCATAATCAAAGTATCACATCCTACTCTGGAGGAGAAAGTATCTTTAATCAATAAAAAATAGAGGTGGTTGTTTTATCATGTCTGGGTAATCCACAATCCGTGTGCATATTACAGCTTTAAATGATTCAGTAGTTCACGCAGCGGTCTTATAGTGGTACCTATTGACATGTTTTAAAGCAGATAACACCACCACAGAAGAAATACCTTCAATACTGACAATTACGCATATCCAAGTGAGAAATGGTGAGTATGTCAGTGTTCCCTGGGGTTCTGTCTTTGGGCCTTCTTTTCATCTATTCATTTCCACTTTGTAATCATTATCTAATTTTGAGACCTGTATACTCAACTTTCCGCTACATATTTTCACATGTATGTCCCTCACCTTTTAAAAATCTCCATCCTATTGCCATGTAACAAACTTGCACAAAATCAGTGGTGGAAAACTGATTCTTAAGCTCATGAACACACAAGTTGATTGTAGTTCAGCTGATCTAGGTTGGACATGGCTGGGCAGCTCTGTGACAGGCTGTGGGTGAGGCTCAGACCTGTGTGTTCGCTATGAACCCAGGGTCTTTTTATGGTGGAGCCTGAAAGCTCCTTCTCTGAGCAGAAATGCTCAATGCCTTTCATGATGGCCCAGGCTTGAGAAGGGCACGCTATCACTTTCATCCACATTCCAATGGCCAGAGCAAGTCATCCAAGCACAGCATCAAAGGCTCAGGGAAGTGATTCCCATAGAGAAAGAGAAAGTGAATGTTTGCTGAGTGATAATTTAATCTAGCACAGTCCTTACACTCAATGTCTCCAAATCTATTCTCCTCTCCACTTTCCTCTTTTATTTAAAGACTAAAACAATCAAGCACCCAGTCAGAAATTTTGCAATCATTCTAATTTCTGCCTACCTTCCACAAATACTTGTTCCCAAATCTTATAGATTCTCATACCTAAATTTTTCAGTGATCTGTTCCTTATGCTACTGAGGGAAAACCTAAATAAACCCACTAGTTTCCCTTTGGCTGGCAGATATCTAAATGGGATGAAAAGACTTGGCCTTTCTGGTTTTCCCTTTGCTGCCTTAAACTTTGGGTCAGTTTCTATCCAGCCAGCATGCAGAAATGTTGATTGCCTGTTGGGGCTGGTCTGCTACTGCCCTTCAGCAGCTGCAGTAGCTGCAGCACTTAGAGGCCTTCAGCTTCTCTGCTCTACCCAACCCTCATCCTCTGCTCTTAAGCAGCTGAAGTCCTTCAGGCAACATAACGACTGCCCAGTAGCAAATCAATAAAAGCTGCTCAATCTCCTCTTTGGGCGGTGCTGGGTTGTCTCTGTTCCTTGCATGCTTGGCTCAGTCTCATTACTATTGCTTCCGGGCCAGAAGACTCCAAGGTTCTGGTAACTTGTAGGCCAAGAAACTTATCATTATTTTCTGACTTTTCTTCCTACCACCTCATCCTATGGCTGGTTGTTCTATTACCACAAAAAGAAAAATTTTAGAACAGGGCTTCAAACCTGAGAAAAATTGGGCTCAGGTTCAGGTGTGGGTAGGATTGGGGTTCAGGTTTAAAATTTTAATCCTACATGTAGATAGACAAATAATTTTTTCCAATTTTTAAATGGCTAATGATAAAACAAATATGAAAAGCTGAAGTCAAACCCGATCTTTCACTGGATTGGGGTTCAGAAAAAAATTTTAAATGCTTGAACTGGAATGGGTTCAGGGTTCGAGTTCAGATTTGGTTTGAAGCCCTGTTTTCTATGCATAGGATTTAAACACAAACCCAAACTGAACCTAGACCCTGTGAATTTTAACATATTGAACCTGCACCTGAACCTAAACCCAATTTTTCACTGATTTGAAGCCCTGTTTCAGAGTAATCAAGTAAAACTAGACAATGAGAAAAAGTGTTTTCATAAAAGTCTAAATAAATATAGAAGAAATGACAAGCTCTAGTGAATATTTGAGTCAAGTAAAGACTGTCAATGCTTAAAATCTGTAGCTCAGGGATCCTCAATCTTAGTGCCCTTATGGTTCCTCATTCTCAGCCGTTTATTGTCTTTCCTCGATGAGCTGACATCACTTAGCCCCTTGAGATCATTGTTTTTATGACTTCCTGTCCCTGGATCTCCCAGTAAAGTTTTACCTCACCAGCAGATGTAGGCACCTATAGGGAGGACATGTAAACTTGCTCAATGCAGCTTTCTTGAGCAGAGCAATTCCCTTCAGCTGTGTAGTCTCCTGGCCAACAGTCTCAGCTGCTGGAAGATGAACACCTCGGTCCTGAAGGGAGAGGTGGGCAGTGCACCTCCATCTCTTTCTTGTTGGCAGTCTCCCAACAAAGGACTAACCAGGCCAATCCTACTTAGCTTCTGAAATCAGCCAGGGTCAGATACCAGAGTGCTATGGCTGCAGACCATTCTCTAGATGTTGTTGTTGTTGTTAGGTGCCATCAAGTCGAGTCTGACTCATAGTGACCCTCATAGGGGTTTCAATGGCTGACTGTCTCAGGATTGCCTTGGGAGTGGGTTGCCAAGGCCTTCTCCCATTTTGCGATGTTGGGAATCGAACTCGGGACCTCAGAGACTGCAGAGCAGCGCTCTACCAACTGAGCTAAATCCCAGATCTATTCTATAGATAATACCATGTTATTCAGCCAAGATGAACAAGAAGGCATCTGTTTTGGAGGCTTAACTAAGATACATGTACTATAAATGGAGAAAAATGCATCCGGTGAAGAGTCAGGGGTCTGTCACATCATTAAAGGTTGTTAGAGTCTAGTTGTTGGGGAATAATTTAAACAACTCCTTTCCCAGGGTTTTCATCACTGCTTGCTCCTTTTTCTTTATGTCAGAATTCATACAGCTCTCCAAGCACCTTTAATTTATCTCAGGAATGGTGCCAAAGCCTGCATATCCCAAACTAAACTCCTCCTCCTTCCCCAAGACCCTCATTTTTTCCTGTTTTCCAACTTTTGGTGCCTGTCTCTACCACTCACCTGACTTTCATAGCTTGGAATTGGTGCCTTTGCCCAGGTTGAGTCCTAAACCTCCCCCTTATCAGTCTTCATGTCCACTACCACTACCCTAACTCAGGCCTTCAGCATCCCACTCCTGGGCTGACACTGGAGACAAATATTAGAGTAGAAAAACACCAGTTTTGGAAGCTGTTGGTGTACAGATTTGGGTTAATTTTCATTTTATCCATTCTCCAGCTATGTGAACTTGGACAAATTTCATAACCAACTTTATGCTTCAGTTTCTTCATCTATAAAATGAGACAATAAATACACACTTCATAAGGTTGCTATGAAGATAAAATGGAATAAATGTGTAACATACCTGGCAGAGGGATGAGCTCATAAATGATTCAATCACAGAATCAGTAGCAGTAACGATGCAAAAGCCTTTCTTACTGATCTCACAGCCTTTAGTTTTATCTCTAGCTTTTCTTGCCAAAATGATTATTTCAATGTTGTGTTCATTAGACTTTTTGTCCCTGTGACAAATACTTGAGATAAACAATATAAGGAGGAGAGATTTATTTGAGCTCATGGGTTCAGAGATTTCAGTCCATGGTTGAATGGCTCCATTGCTGGGGCCTGTGGAGATGCAGAACATAGTGGGAGCACGTGGTGGAGCAAAGTGGCTCACCTCATGGCAGACAAGAAGCAGAGAGAAGTAAGAGGAAAGGACAGAGCTAAGTTATATCCTTCAACTAGACCCCACCTTCCAGTTACACGACCTCCCAATAGTCTATTCAAATTCCAAATCCATCAATCTATTAAACCATTGATTAGGTCAGAGCCCTCCCAATCTAACTCTGGAAAACCCTCATAGACACACCCAGAAGTGTGCTTTACTAACCTCCTAGGAACCTCTCAATCCAATCAAGCTAACATCAAGATTAACCATCACAAACACATAGATCTGATTATGTAGCTGTGTTCTCCTGTGATGAAAACTTTTCATTAATTCCTATGGATAAAATAAAACTCCTTCACATGATTAATAAGTTCCTTTTTGGCCTGCCCTTTCTTGTCTCAGCCTGCAGCTGTACTACTGTGGTGTCAAATCCCATCTGATCTTGGAAGCTAAGTAGGGTCGTATCTGGTTAATACTTGGATGGGAGACTGCCTGGGAACACCAGGTGCTGCAGGCTTGGGAGAAGGACCCAGCAACCCACTCCCAAAAAACAATCAGCCATTGAAAACCCTATGAATGGCAAAGAAGCCCTGACAGTAGTGTTTCATCTGTTATACCTAGGGTCGCTATGACTTGGACACCAACTGGACAGAACCTAACAACAACAATCTTGTCTCTATGTTCTCCCCAACCTATGTCATCATCATGAAAATTTTCATTTGAGTAATAATAACTTACTATACATCCATGGAAAGTCAATGCTCTGTTGTGCCTCAATGCCTTTTTACACGTGATAGGCCCTTCATCAAAATGGACACCTTTCCATCTCCTTCTCATCTCTGTATCTTAACCAAAAGCTCTTTCCTCTGAGAAGCCATCACTGAATCTCTCCAGTACAAATTCCTCCACTCTAGCAAGATCTTCATTGCATTTGACTGTATTTGTGGCATTCATACCCCCTTTACTGAGTAATCCTTCAGGTCAGGAAGTCTCTCTTATTCATATCTGTCCAGTCCCACCCCACACTAGCTTAAAAAAAGAATGAAGACATCCACTATCTCATATAGAATGAAATCCATATTTAATAGTATAATAATGATACAAATCTCAACCTACATATTCAAGAATATAGACAAACTTTTATCATTTTATAATCACTCATCTTAATTTCTGTTTTGTGTCTCCAATTCCATTGCTGGAGGACCTCCGATCTCAATTTAATTCAGAGTTTTCTCAGTTAATTCAGAGTTTCTTTTTCTACTGGTCACCTACTTGCACCTAGGTATCTCAGGGCTGTGGTGTATCAAAGCACAGGGAAGGAATAGAGGAAATGCCTGGCCTTCAGCCTTCATTTTGCCCCTTTGGCATTGACTAGGACAACATCAGTCCCATCTGATTTATGGTTCCTGGGTCAAACAGGACATGTTGATGGCCTTTCTGCTTAAATATCATGCATGAGACCCTCTATGCCACTATTCCCAACACATACAGGGTTGAAGGAAATGTCTTCAAAATTGTCACCACTCCTATTTCCACTAAGATTATAAATCATTGCTCACCTCTACCCTTTGATCCCCAACTACATGTAGAATCCACGATTTGTTACATTAGCCTAGACTGAGCCTGAAGGAGGGGCATGGAGAAGGACCCTTCTCAGGAGCACAGGTCAGCACTTGCTGTTCCTGTACACACCACTGCTTGCCATTCTTCTGTACAAAAGAAAGGTACACCTCTTTCACAAAGTTAAAAGAGTTTTCTAGTCTGGGGTAAGAAAAACTAGCTGGAAGTGATCCTTCACCCTTCTAAATCTATCATATTTTTCTTTAATTTGATTACCTGAGCCGAGACTTACATTATTGAAACTCTAGAACATGGGTTCTTGTAACTCAAAATAAGATTTTGACAGTCACTAAGAATGTGATTCTTTTCTTCATTAATTCAACAAATTTCATTGAGTGCTACTGTGGACCAACTATTGCAAGTTCTAGAGATGCCTGGAAAGAAATTCTTTTTTCCAAAGGCATAGTCTGATGGAATCATACTTTCCTGAGTGTTTCAGTGATAGTCCTTCCCTACAGCAGTAAGCACAGGCAATCCTGGCCATTTGTGCCATGAAAGGATTGTTCCTGGGTTAATAGAAACAGGTAGAAGAGCACAATTTACAACTAAATATTATCCAATTATGGCTTGAAAAACCCTTCATGAGAGGCCTGATTTGTATACTATCTCTTGAAACTCCTCCACAAATATTCTATGCTCCAGCCATCCACACCACTGACAAAAGCCTTTCCTACCCCTTCATACCTTTATCCTTTCTTTCCTGAGAAACTTTCTTTTTCAGTACTAGGTATTAAACCTAGAGTCTCATGTATGCTAGGTAAGCATTCTACCACTGAGACGTTCCCAAAACCTTTTAATTTTATTTTTTTATTATTTTGAGAGAAGGTCCTGTTAAATTGCCCAGGCTGGCCTTGAACTTGCTACATATCCCAGATAGTCCTCAAACTTATGATCTTCCTGCCTCAACCTCCCAAGTAGCCTGGATGACAGGTGTGCACTACCATGTCCTGCATCCAAGAAGCTTTTTAAGTTGCTTCAAGTGGATCTCCATCTCTGGCCTTTCCTGCTCACCAAGACTGAATTACGGGATCCTTATAAGTGCTGCCATAGCCTTTCTTTGTGTTTACTCTTTCTATAGTACTTGCCCCATGGAATTTCGCACATGTCTCATGTCACCACCTTGGCATTTTCCTGTGAGCTCCTTGAAAATAGGATTGTTTCTTTTACCTCTGTATCTGTACACCTGGACCTGAGCTTAGTACATGGGAGATGCTCAAAGAATATTTGTTGGTTATACATAACTTTTAAAATATATATATTTTCTCAGTTAATAATCTGTTGTTATTGTTGTTGTTAGGTGCCTTTGAGTCAGGTCTGACTTATAGCAACCCCATGTAAAACAGAACAAAACACTCCCTGACACTATGCCATGCCTGATGGTTTTTGATGGCTGAATGTTTTGGCAGTGGGCTGCCAGGTCCTTCTCCCTAGCCTGCCGCATCAGGTATTCCCAAGGCAATCTCTCATCCAAGGACTAATCAGGCCGAGCCTGCTTAGCTTCTCATATCAGGTGAGATTGGATGTCAGGGTGCTACGGCTGCAGACAAGAATCATTTGGCATAGGCCAAAATCAGAAAGAAAATTACTGGACTGAATTTAGGAAAAGGCCAAATTGAAGCACAGAATGGAAGATGTTGTATAATGAAAATAAAACTGTGAGAAAATCAAAATAGACTCCTTCACTCCTAGACCTTAGGAAATACCCATACATTCATTAGGTATCCCTAGATAATATCATCTGTTAGTGCCTTGAGTTTAACCTCATAATTATTATATTTGCTAAAAACCCATCATGTTAAATTGAGTCTTTTGAAAGAAAGTATTTCCTTTTTAAAGAGAAATCTATCAGTTATACTAAATATTCAATCATAATATATTTATGTTTGTTTCACAACAATGGAAAACTTTTGAACTGTATACTTAACATATAGCAAAGGCATAGATTCTGGGTTGTTGTTGTTATTAGGTGCTGATGAGTTGGGTCCAACTCATAGTGACCCTATGAACAACAGAAAAAAACACTCCCTAACACTGTGCCATGTCTGGCACTATGTCAGTGCTTCTGTGCTATTCATAGGGTTTTCAATACCAGATTGTTTCAGGATTGTTTGGGGAGTGGGCTGCCATGTCCTCCTCCCATTTTTGTGGTCCTGGATATCAAACCTATGTCCTCAGCATACACAGAGCAGTACTCTACCAACTGAGCTAAACCCTAGCCCTGGGATTCAGGGTAATTTGTGTTATATTTAGAAGAAAAGAGATGTGCAGATGTTCATTAACAAAAATATTAAAAGCAATCAAGAGATATGATCCTTCTTGGTAGAATTATCCCTGTGGTCAGCTTTTATAACTGTGAATCAATGAGAACAAAATAAATCAAAGAAAAATGAGAGAAATGAGAATAAAAAGTTATAAAATCTTTATAAAGAAATTTAAAAATTAGCAAGCCAAGTAATCTAGCATTTCTAATCTCTGAGCTTTGCACAGCTTATCTTCTTTGGGTTCCTCATGATTTTTGTGAAATGTTGCACAGCTTTCATGGGAGAAATGCCAACCACTACCACCAATACCATTGCATCCTGTATGTGATTCTATAATCTACAATACCTGACTCCATGTGAGATAAAGAGATCCAACCATCCTTGGTGTATAGAGCACATTTTCTTCCACAGTCTCTGGTCTTCCATTGCTCTTTTCCCTAAGATAATCACTGGTTTGTGTTAATGAGTTGTGCTGTTGATGAGCGGAGGATGGGGGAGTCCAACTTGACAGCACATGCCATGGTGTTGCCCTGATGTGGCACTTACCATCTGAGGGGAGATATGTGCTCACTGAAAGTCAGGTGGTATGGAAATATAAATTTCAGTTTGAAGATATGACTCTTTTTCTAAGCCCCCAAGTTTCCTGCTTCTCACAGTTGCGTTTAACAGCACCTAACAAGGAGACAACAAATGGAAAATTCAAAATCTTTTATACTGTGAGTATTCTAGTGCTTAGAAAAAAGAATGATAAAGTTAAGGGCAACAGAGAAATTTCTAGAGAGACCAACATGAGTGCAATGGAGCGAAAGAGGAGAAAAGCAAGAGGGCTAGAAACCCAGTGAGAATATAATGAGGGAAGGAAACTTGGCTATTGTCTCCTGCACTGAATCCCAAATGTCACTCTTTTAGCACACAGTACCACCTTAAATATTCATTTAATGAATGATTTTTTTTTTCAGTACTCGGGGTTGAACCCAGGGCCTCACACTTGCATGCTCTGCAAGTGCTGTACCACAGAGCTGCACTCCTAGCCCATTTTTTTACTTTTTGAGACAGGGTCTCCCTAAATTATGCAGACTGCTTCTTGCCTCGAACTTGTGATCCTCCTGTCTCTGCCTCCTGAGTAGCTGGGATTACAGGCATGGGCCACCACACCCAGCTATGAATGATTAAATACATGGATTTATACATAAATAAATGTCAATATGCAAGAATTTCCAAGGTCACAAATTTTTAAAAAATGTACCATGCTCTAATTCCAAATGAACAAGAAAGGTTTAAGTCAACTCAGATCCTTTTTAATGCTCTGTCAGTGTTGTTGTTAGGTGCCGTCGAGTCGGTATCCGACTCATAGCGACCCTCATAGGGTTTTCAATGGCTGACTGTTTCAAGATTGCCTTGGGAGTGGATTGCCAGGCCCTTCTCCCATTTTTGTGGTGCTGGGAATTGAACTTGGGACCTCAGAGACTGCAGCACAGCGCTCTACCAACTGAGCTAAATCCCAGCCCGCTCTGTCATTAAGTACCACAAAATCAGGGAGAAGGGCTTGCAATCAGTGCTGTTACTCAAATTGCTATTTAAACACTCTGGAATCATTATAGCAAAGACTGGTTATTCTTGTTTTAGGACTGTAAGCAAGCTTCTAGATGCCAAGGCCCAGTGGTCTGCAGCAGCATAAAGAGCCACCTTGGACCTCCAGAGTGGTTAATGTGGGGAGAAAGGCAGGAGGACCAGCAATGAGTAGAGTGTGCAAAATGAGCTTCACCAGTGTAATTACACTATTGTGATTTGTTCATTTCTTTGTATTTTTCAGAAGCAAAACCACATCATGAACAGAGCTGCTCGGAAACGAGGTAGACCATGGTGTGGCCGCTAGCAGCAGTGCCCCAAGAGGAGGTACTGTGTTTTCTCAACTGTAGGATGGAAATAATATCAACCATTCTTTAGCAAGCTCCTTACTCCCTTCCACCTCGCCACCTACACAGTCTCGGCCCCACAACCCCTCTCCTGCCCAAAAATCTCCCAGGAAACCCAATCACACCATACAGTTTGAATACCTTTGTAAAAATTCACTTGATATCTTTTGGAATTCAACAAACTTTTGAAAAGATATGTATCAATCAGGGTTGACTCAAGAAAAAGGGCAACACTCTGAATGTTTAAAACAGCAAATATTTGCACAAGTGACCAGACAGCAGAGAAGGCCATGGGAGATGGTGGGGTGGTGGACCCAGCCAGCAGGGTAACAAAGGATGGAGTCGTTACTCCCGAGACCCAGCAGCACTGGCCAGCCTGTCAGGCAGTAGTGGGGCATGGAGAAGATGCAGCTGTTTTGGGTGCTACTGCAAGTCTGGGAGGAAAGGACAGAAGTGCGCAGACTCCTTTCTCTTGCCCTCCCACCTCCTGCCAGTGCCTGTGGAAGCCTGGAAAGGACAGCCTGCAGGGAGCAGGGGAAAGGAAAGGACTCCATCTGAGGGCAGATGGAGCAAGGAATGACCTCCACTAAGGTCACTAACTTCCCAGGTGTTAGCCAACACCTTACCCAATAGCTGATATTGTATTACCAGCTTGTGGCTAATGACCTGAAAGCCAGACCATTTGAAGAAGCCATACTGGATGGTTTGAGGTCAAGTAGATGGAAGGCATCAGTGTATGAGGAAAAAACCCAAGCATTTTAAGTCCAGTGCATTCATGATGAGGTTTCAACAAAGGGGCCATATATACAATTCTGTTTGCCATCCTGCCACGGTGGTGTCCCATCCGGTCAGATGTAGGAAGTTAAGCAGAGTTGGGCCTGGTTAGTACTTGGATGGGAGACCACCTGGGAACACTAGATGCTGTAGGTTTGGGAGAAGGACCTGGCAACCCACTCCCAAAAATCAGTCTGCCCTTGAAAACCCTATGAACAGCAGAGAAGCACTGACAATAGTGTTTCACCTATTGTATATAGGGTCCCTATGAATCCACTGACTCAATGGCACCTAACAATAACAACAACACATACAATTCTAAAATATATAAGAAAAAATATTAAGAAATGCACAAAACCTATTTGAACATAACTAAGACTTTTCCTGAGAAATAAAAGACAATTTAAATCAATGCTGAGCCATACTGTGTTTCCTTGAAAGATTGGCTTCATAGTGCAAAACAGTCATATTTCTTCCAAATTAAATCATAATAAATTGCACGCAATTTTAATCAAAATCCAAAATAATATTGAAGAGGATGTGGGGGGAAGAAAGGGAGATTGACACGTTGATTATAAAGTCTACAGAAGGAGTAAATACACAAAAATTGCCAATGACATGTTGAAGAAAGAAGTCACAAAGCCCCAGCTGTTAAAACTGAGACATTAAGCCAGGCACTGTGGCTTGTGCCTATAATCCCACCTATTTGGGAAGGTGAGATAGGATGATTGAAAGTTCTAGGCCAGAGGCAGGCTTCAAAGCTTAGCGAGATCCCACCTCAAAATAAAAAATTAAAAAGGGGCTGGGGTGTAGCTCAATGGTAGAGCACTTGCTTATCATGTTTGAGGCCCTGGGTTCATCTCCCCAGTATAAATAAATAAATAAGTCATTAATCTAGTCATAAATAAAGACTTCAAAAGAATAAAACAACCAAACCCAAGCTAAAGAGATGCTTAGTCTAAGATAGTGCTGTCATATCAAACCAATGAGAAATTAAAATTTGGTGTTGCTATGTTACAGCACCTAATGATAACATGTTATCTCTTATCCTTTTTGAAAAAGTTAAGCTTACCATCTCCTCACACTATGTAATATAGAGCTTAAGGACAGTGAAAATTTTATACTTGAAGAAAATATTTATAGGGTGAAGTCTGAGTACCAAGAAGTTGTAAAGGAAATAATATATTTATTTTTTAAAAAGTAAACATTGCTACTGGAAAAAGTTATCACAGAGATGACACATGGGGAGGAAGCACTTGTAATAGGTATGACAGATAGTTATTTAATACCATATGAAGAGCTGCCATATACTGGTAAAGAAATGACAAGAGCTTAACTTTTTTATTTTTATTTATTTATTTTATTTCTTTGCAGTACTGGGGGTTGAACCAAGGGCCTCACGCTTGCATGCTTTGCAAATTCTACACCACTGAGCTGCACACCCAGCTTTTGTTGTTGTTGTTGTTGTTACTTTTCTGAGACAGGATTTCACTAAATTACACAGACTGCCTCTGGTCTTGAACTTGCGATCCTCCTGTCTCTGCCTCCCAAGTCGCTGGGGTTACAGGTATGTGCCACCTTGTCTGGCCAAGAACTTAATTTTAAAAGGAGTAAATTATATTGGATAGTTTACTGAAAAATTGCAAATGGCAACAAATACAGATAAAAATAAAAATTTCAACCTCTCAAATACTTTTAAATGAAATTATATGAGACCATTTTTATGAATGATAATATTGAATGGTGCTTACAACACAGGGAAAACACTCTCATGTGGTATGAGTGGGACTGTGTTGTTGTTCAGTGCCATCAAGGCGGAATGTATTGTTGTTGTTAGGTGCCATCGACTCAGGTCTGATTCATAGCAACCCTCATAGGATTCTCAATGGCTGATTGCTTGGGGATTGCTTCAGGAGTGGATTGCCACATCCTTTCCCACTTTTGCAGTGCTGGGGATTGAACTCAGTGGTCAGAGAGTGCAGAGCAGTACTCTACCAACTGAGGTAAACCCCAGCCCTGGGTAGGAATGTAAATTGGTAAAACTTTTTAGAGAATAATTTGATAATATACACCCAAAGTTATAATACATAGCTTAAGCCAAGCCTTCCCAATTCTACCTCTCCATTCTAGGAAAGACTATCAGAAATGTATGGATAGGCATATAAACATAATTATTGCAGCATTTTTTGAAAGAGTAAAAATTTGAGAATAACCTAGGTATCCGTTAGTACAGAAATAACATGATGTGATTGTGCACACAGCTGTTAAAGAGAATGGGGTTGCTCTGTATGCATGGAGTAAGAGGAGATGTTCATGGTGTTCTGTGCAGTCATTCATTCAACACATCTAATCAGAGCACCAGAATATAAGTATACGTGGGTCTAATTGGAGAAATAGACAAATAGGGAAAAGAAGTATAATTATAGTAGGTGTTAGAAGGAAACAGAGAAAAATAACAAGTGTAATTTTTTTTTTGTAGTGCTAGGGATTGAACCCAAGGCCTCAGTGCATCCTAAGCAAGGACTGTACAAACTGAGCTAAACTCCCAGCCCTATAAGGGTAACTCTTGATTCATCTCTTTCCCATACACCCAATACCCAGTCAGCAGGCTGAAAAACTCCACTATCAAAATATACATCAAAGTTTTCCACCTCTCTTCAATTTCCCTTCTATGATGCTTTCTAGTAGCTTCCTTTGTTGTTGTTGTTGTTGTTGTTGTTGTTGTTAGGTGCCTTTGAGTCGAGTCCAACTCATAGTGACTCTGTGTAAAATAGAATAAAACACTCTCCCATTCTGTGCTAGGCACATGATCTTTTTTATGTTTAAGTCCATTGTCGCAGACACTGTGTCAGTCTATCTAGTTGAGGTTCTTCCTTCTTTTCATTGATTCTCCACTCTCCCAACATGATGTCCTTCTCCAGGGATTGGTCGCTCCTGAGTATATGTCCAAAATATGTCAGATGAAGTATAGCCATCCTTGTTTCCAAGGAGCATTCTTTTTGTATTTCTTCTAGGATGGATCTGTTGGTTCTTTTTGCAGTCTATGGTATATTCAATATTCATCTCCACCACCATAACTCAAAAGCATCAATTTTTCTCCTGTCTCCCACAATGCCCAGCTTTTCACAGTCATATGATGTAACTGAAAATACCATGGCATGAATCAGGAGCACCTTCGTCTTCAATGTGCCATTTTCACTTTTCAACACTTTAAAGAGGTCTTTGGCACAGCTTTTCCCAATACAATGCGTCTTTTGATTTCTTCACTGCTGCTTCCATGGTTGTTGATTGTAGAACCGAATAAAGCAAAATCTTGGACAACCTCAATCATCTCTCCATTTATCATGAAGCTGTGTACTGATCCAGAATGTAAGGATTTTTGTTTTGTTGATGTTGAGGTGCAATCCACACTGAAGGCTATGTTCTTTGATCTTCATCAGTAAATATTTCAAATCCTCTTCACTTTCAGCAAGCAGACTTGTGTCATCTGCATAATGCCACTTGTTAGTGAGTCTTCCTCCAATCATGATGCTGCATTCTTCTTCAGAAAGTCCTGCTTCCAAGATTATTTGCTCAGTATAGAGACTGAAGAGTTACATTGAAAGAATACAGCCCTGATGCATACCTTTCTCACCTTTAAACCAAGCAGTGTGTCCTTTTTCTGTTTGAAAGAATGCCTCCTGGTCCATGCACAGATTCCTCATGAATATAATTTAGTGCTTTGGTATTCCCATTCTTTGCGATGTTATCCATAATTTATTATGATCCATACAGTCAAATACCTTTACATTAATAAAACATAGATAAACATCTTTCTGGTATTCTCTGCTTTCAGCTAATACCAATTTGACACTAGTAATGATATCTCTGGTTCCACACCCTCTTGTGAATCTGGCTTGGTTTTCTGGCAATTCCATCTATATACTGCTGAAGTTGCTTTTGAATGATCTTTAGCAAAATTTTGTTTGCAGGTAAAATTAATGATATCATTGGATGGTTTCTGCATTCGGTTTGATCCCTTTTCTTGGGAATAGGCACAAATACGGAACTCTTCCAGTCACTTGGCCAGGTAGCTGTTTTCCAAATCTCTTGGTGTAAACAAGTTAGCATCTCCAGTGCTGTATCTGTTTGTTGAAACATCTTTTTTGATATTCCATCAATTCCTGGAATCTTCTGTTTCACCAATTCCTCCAAGGCAGCTTCTACTTCGTCCTTCAATACCATTGGTTCCTGATGACATGCAACCTCTTGAAATGACTGGTCACTCACCACTTCCTTTGGGTATAATGACGCTATTCATTCCTTCCATCTTCTTTTGATGTTTCCTGCATCATTTAATATTTTCTTTATAGAATCCTTCACTATTGCTACTTGAGACTTGAATTTTTTCTTGAATTCCTTAAGCTTGAGAAAAACAGAGCAAGTTCTTCCCTTTTTGTTTTCTATCTCCAGCTCTTTGCATATGTCATTATAATATTTGATTTTGTCTTCTTGAACTGCCCTTGGAAATCTTCTGTTTAGTTCTTTAACCTCATCATGTCTTCCTTTTACTTTAGCTGCTCAATTTTCAAGGGCAAGTTTCAGAGTGTCTTAGCATGTAATTTGATCGTTTTTTTTTTTTCTTGTCTTTTTAATAAAGTGTTGCTTTCCTCATGAATGACATCTTTGATGTCATGACACAACTCATCTGGTCTTTTATCATTATTGTCTAGCACATCACACATGTTCTTGAGGGGATCTCTGAACTCAGTTGGTATATACTCAAGGTCATACCTTGACTCTTGTACATTTTTTCTAACTGTCTTCATTTTCAGTTTGAATCTGCATATGAGGAGTTGATGGTCTGATCCATAGCCTGCACCTGGTCTTTTTCTGACATTTGGTATTGAGATTTTCCATCATCTCTTTCCAAAAATATTGTCAGTTTGGTTCCTGTATGTTCCATCTGGTGAAAAAAGTGTATTTGCAATGAAAAGGTTGTTGGTCTGACAAAATTCTATCATACGAATGCCAGCATTATTTTTGTCACCAAGGCAAACTACTAAGCCTTCTTTGTTTCCAACTTTTGCATTCTAGTCACCAGTAATTATCAGTACATCCTGATTACCTCATTAAGGTAGACTCTACTTTGAGGAGTCAACTCTTCCCCAGTGTCTTCTGAGCACCTTCCAACCTGGTGGGCTCATTTTCCAGCACTAACATTGACATTGTCTCTCTGCTATTCGTAGGATTTTCAATGGTTAATTATTTGGGAGTGGTCTGCCAGGTCCTACTCCCTAGTCCGTCTTTGTCTGGAAGCTCAGCTGAAACCTGTCTACCACTGGTGACCCTGCTGGTATATGTAATACCGGTAGCATAGTTTTCAGCATCACAGCAACATGCAATCCCCCACAGTATGACAGACATGTGGGGGAGTAGCTTCCTTTAGTACTAACAATAAAGCCTAAACTCCTAATCCCAGCCTACAAAGCTGTACTGCTCCAGGGTCCTGCCTTCTTCTCCAGGGTCATCTCTTATCCTCTCCTGAGTACAGCCACAGAAGTCTTCATCCCCTTCCTGCTGCATACCAAGATCATTCCCATTTGAGGACAATAGTCTTGTGGTTTTTTCTTTTGCTTTCTTTTTCTTTTGTAGTATTGGGGAGTGGAATTCAGGGCCTTGCACTTACAAACTTTGCAAGCACTATATCACTTAGCTGCACCCCCAGCCCATTTTTTTAAATTTTTATTCTGAGATAAGGTCTTGATAAGTTATACAGGCTGCCTCTGGTCTTGAATTTGGGATTCTCCTGCCTCTGCCTCCCAAGTCACCAACATTCCAGGTGTGAGCCACCAGGCCCAGCATCTGGTGGTTTTCAGCAAGAAGGAATGACCATCTAGAAAGGAAAGGTGGGGTATGTTTTGTTGTCATGGTGACTGAGAGACATAGACATTTAGCCTTAGGAATGCTAGGCATATTGCTGTGTGCATTATGGTACTTCACAAGAATACATTGCTTGATCCAAAATGCCAAAAGCAGGTCCTTCGCCTAATAATTGCTTTGGTATTTATTCATTTATTTAGTTAGTTATTTACTGTGGTGCTGGGAATAGAACTCAAGGTCTTGTGCATTGTAGGCAAGCACTCTACCACTGAACTATAACCCAGGCCTGCACTGTCATTTTAAATGACACTTCCCCAGGAAGGCTTCCCTCAGATACCATCATCCAGTCTTCTTTTTATCTTACCTTTTAATTTTCTAACTAGCATTTACCATTATCTGATAATTTCCCAATTTATGCACTTATTGTTCATTTTTTTCCACTCTTCTCCCCACCCCAACCAGGGTGTAAATTCAAAAGGAATAATGAACATTATTTGCTGCGTCCACCATTCTATCCTCTAAATAATTCTTTGCTCCTCCTGATCCTATGGGTCCTATTGACAGGAGTTAGTGAACTTCAGGCAGGTTCAGGGAAAGGGGGCCTGGACCCAGGGAACCACTGAGGCATGGCAGTCATTGAAGCAACCAGCAAGGTCACCTGAGTTTCTGTCAGACCACATGAGTCTCAGTGTCCTAAGTCCCATTCTTCAAAGGAGACAGGTCAACAGTCACCAGATCAAGACCTACTCTTCTAAGAAAAACAAATCCACACCCTGGCCAGCAGCCATTGAGCTCATCAATCTCCAGGTAGAAACAATAGGAGCGACTGCCCTTCAACTCTTTTGGCCTAACACAAGGGGGCCCCTAACTGAGGACCAATCTGCTGAAGCCAGCTCAAAAAGTCCAGCCCAAAGAAAGGGGCCATGAAACCCCTAGACAGCAGCCCCACCTGACTACCCAGTCAGGGCCTCCTCCATTCAGATGGCGGCTTTGTCTGCCCTCTCAATAAAATCCTCCTTACTCCCGCTTGCCTTTCCTTTCTGCGCATCTATTCCAGGATACCCAGTCAGGACCCCTCTGTTCTTCTGGAGGCTTCATCTATCCTCTCAGTAAAACTTTCCTGCTCTTGATTGCATTGGCTATCACATTTATTCCTGGGTCTGTGGACCCAAGGACCTGGCACTCAGCACCTGAGGAGAAACTTCAGTCTCCCTGTTGGGTCCAATGTTTGCCTCCTTCTGCTTAATAAATCTTTGTTGAATAATTGAAGAAAATTGGTAGTATGATGGGGCAGCATGATTATGTAATATTTGAATAGTGGTCCTCAGATTGGACACATCTAGCCTAGAATTCTAGCTCTGCGTCTCTGTGACCTTGGGAAAGTTACTTAACCTCTCTGAACCTCTATCAGTGTTTTCACTAACAAAGTACAGTTAATAATAGTTGACTTAGGGGGTTGTTAAGAATATTAATAACCCTACAGACAGGTGCAAAAAATAAATCATCTTTTGCAATCCAGAACTCATTGTTTGGTATGAGTTTTGATACATATGAGAAGGAATATGATTTAAAAAAAGAATATTAATAACCATAAATGTAGGATGCTTTGCATAAGCCTTACAAAAAAGGGAGTCAGTTGCAAGTATTGTTGCTATTCAAATATTTTATAATTTTCTTGAGGGCTAGAATAATTCTTGTAGTAAGTGTTCCATTATTTTTAAATAAAAGTCTATTTTTTATACATCAGCCATAGATGTAAACTTTGCTGGAAGACAGAAAAAGTGTGCCCTACATACCTTCCTTTCAAAAGTGAATCCAGTTGCTTGCCTATCTCCCCCCACTGACTACACTCCCTTCCCAAACAAAAACAACCTTTGTACTCTTTTAGAAAGGCAGGAAGAGCTGATAGGCCAGTCTAGTCAACAACACCAGGGACCCAAAGATGCCAGGGATATCTGAGCTGTCTCAGTCCCCTGAGCTGTCTAGGTTCTTTCTCTTCACCACCCTTCCCAGACCCCAGGGCCCCAGAATTTCTTAGAAGCCAGAACACAACTCACTCCAATGATGTAAAGAGGAAGTGGAGGCTGAGGTAAGGCTTCCTTCCCTTGCAGCTCACACTTCAGAGTTCTGTTTAACACCTTCGTGTCTCTTTCTCAGCGTCTAGTCAAAGCTGTGTCTCTTCCCACTGAAGCTGGCTAGGGTGAGAGATTAAACACATTTCATATTACTGAAATCTCTACTCTCCATGATCTAGACTTCAATCTCTGTCGTGAAGGTCTAGAATCTTAGTTCATTTATTTAAGGCCAAACACAAATCTCTTTTTAGCTTCCAGAACCTTACACCAACCTTTTCTTCCAAACAGGAACAACTATTAGAACTTTTCCTTCCAGAAAATGTGCAGCAAGTTCCCTTCTTCAGCCTAGAAGTGGCTCAGGAGTGGTGTTAGGATGGAAGGTGAGCTCTATAACAAATGGACCTAAAAGACCCATGCCCAGATGCCAGTAGATGCCTGTCCAACTCTATCTCATCTCTGATGTTCTTTCCTTGCATATAAGGTCTCATATTTGCGGACACTTAAAAAAAGTTGATAATGGCAAGGCTGTCTATTTCTTAAACTCACATCAGCGTTGAAGTGGTTTACCCACAGAAAGCCAAGGCTGTAACATGAGAACCAAGAAGTTCCATCTACTTTCTGGCAAGGTGACCTGGAGGAGGGGGGTTCCCTTGGCAGCTCTCATCTCCTGAGATGACCCTGGGTTCCATGAAGGGTTTAGGTACAAATAAGAATTGAGTTTAAATGTCATGTTATCCCAGTGGGTGTTTAAATACCATCCCACTTAATTGTATTGTAGGAATAAAATAAAATAGGCATCAAATGGCTAATCATACTATGCTGTGAATATAATGAGCACAGAATATATTCAATATATTAAACTATGTTTCAGTTGTTTTCATGTATAAAATGAGACTAAAAATCTAAATTACAGTGTTACAGTAAAATTTGAGGTACATAAGAGAGATTTATATGCTAGCAATTATATAGGAGTATCAAGCAGCAAGACACTAGGACCAGAGCATGGAAATTACCATACAGAGGATTTTAATTAAATCTAAGAAAGAACTTTCTCAAGCATAGTATAGTACAGGGCAGAAATGGGCCTCTTCACAGCTCAGTGAGGTCCCTTTCCAGGAAGTTTCAGAGACCATGTGGATGCATGTTTAAGTAGACTTCTGCCTTAGAAGGAAGGGTGCCTAGGGTTATTTTTGTTACTGATGACCCCAAGGTCTGTGCTGAGTGATATTTGGCAACTGAGATTACTTTGGGTTTATATATGGCAATGTTGACATATAACGTTTTCCTTCCTACTTAAGGCTGTTATAAAGAAGTTATGTCTGTGAGCAGACCTCCTGCAAACTTAAAGACTCACTGGCTTCTGTGCCTTTGACCAACCAGGGACGAGCGAGCCCTGTTGTTACAAATTCAGCAATGTATAAGAGGAAAGCAGGTTTTCTGTCTCCATCACCAACTGTGTCTCCTTCAGACAGCAGCAAACCTGAACACAATGAATGGCATCAATACCCATCCAGGTTCTCAGACCAAAAATCAGAGCATTATCATTTCTCACTTCCACATCCAATCCATCAACAAATCCAGCCAGCTCTAATGCCATAAGGACTTCTCAACTGCTGTGCTATCAACACCCTGGTTCAAGCCACCACCTCCTCTAATCTGGATTGCATAAGTAGCCTTTTTCCTGGTCTCCCAACTCAGGGCTTTGACTCACCACAGTCTCTTCTCCATGATAGACTAAAATATTCCTCTTGCATTGTAAATTATGCCATTTCATTCTCGGTTCTCAGCCCTGCAATGATTTTCCATCACACTTAGAATAATAGCCACTCTGTTTTCACAGATTTCAAGGCCCTCTGTCATCTGTTTCCTGGCCACCTCTCCAGTTTTGCTTCTTGCCAGTTCCCTTCTGGCTCACTTTATCCAGCCATGCTGGCCTCTGCCATGCCAAACACCTTTTTATCTTAAAACTTTGCACTTGCAATTTCTCTGCTTAGTGTGCTCTGTGCGAGAAGTCCATGTGGCTTTGATTTCCCTCCTATCAGTCACTCTCTATCCATCATTCTCCATTCTCTACCATCTTACCTTACTTAATTTTTCTTCATAGCACTTATTATACCTGACATTAAATATTTATTTACTTGTTTTTATTAAGATAGGATTTTACTATGAAGGCCAGGCTGACATTGAACTTGCAATCCTCATGCCCCAGCCTCCTGAGTGCTGGGATTACAGGCATGCACCAGCACACCTGGAATATTAGTTTCTTTTTTATGTGTATCCACTATTTCTCCATTAAAATATACCTCCATAGAGAACTTTTCTTTTTTAATCATTGTATCCACAGTGTCTAGGACAGTTTCTGGTATATGGTAGATGTTCAGAAAATACTTGTTGAATGAATGAATGAATGAATGAATGAATAAAAGTGTTATGTTTCTTTCTTTCTTTCTTTCTCTTTGAGACAAGGTGTTGCTAAATTACACAGACTGCCTCTGATCTCGAACTTGTGATCCTCCTGCCTCTATCTCCCAAGTCACCGGGATTACAGGTGTGTGCCACCATGCCTGGCTTATGCTTACTTCTAATGCTATAACTTTGGGTTACGTATTCAAGGAGATACTTGTGGTAAACTTGGGTAACAGTGGTGATATCTACACATGTAGTTTATACTGTGTGTGTCATAAAGTGATCTCCATTACCATAAACCTTCTAAATTTTGTGTATACCCAGCAACTTGTAGTGGGGATGCCCTGAAGGCAATAAAGGTGTTCCCCAATATGAGTAATGGGAGAAGGGCCTGGCAATCAACTCCCAAGGCAATCCCGAAATAGTCAGCCATTAAAAACCCTATGAGGGTCGCTATGAGTCGGATACCGACTCGACGGCACCTAACAACAACAACAACAATATGAGTAGGAGCCCTGTCAGAGTATCTGCAGCTAGAGATCCAGGGAACATGCTATAATGAAGACTTCCAAAAAGAATGAGGATCTCCTTTGAAATTCCTAGAGAACTTAGAGAGAAGACTAGACTTCATACAAAATGACAGATTGATACTTATGTCTTTCTACTGACAATTAGAAGAGGTGACCCCATAGGCTGAAGGAACCTCCAAGAGGGAATGGACATCCCATCCGCTGTATTGCCCTTTCTTCAAAGATCCCCATGTAGAACTATGGATCAGTGTCTCCCAGTAAATGAGATCCTTGGGTACAATGAGCAGGCCATCGTAGAGGAGATGCTTTCCAGCCTTTCAGGTGAACTGTAAGGAGCAGAATACCAGTAAGATGCCTACATTGCGAAGGCTGGTTGGTTTCCAAGTGAATCCCAAAGGTCTCTGGCACTATTGACAGCTATATTATTTCTGAAGAGGGCTCACTACTGAGTCTAAAGAGCCTAAGGAACTAAAGAACAAGGTTCTGATCTCCTTTTCCTAGATTTTGCCTCTGAATGATCCAAAATATTGGAGGAAAAGAACCCCAGAAAGTAGAAATTTGTCTCTACTAACACCAGATCTTACCCAGGCCCCTGTAAAAATGATAATGTAATATGTGGCCTCCACCGTCCCTTAAAGACGAGAGGATACTTAGGGCTTAACCCATTAAGGAGAGTGGCTGATATTCTGAAGGACGGGGAGTCACCCTTAAGTTTCCCTTTTCTGAGGAACTATTGTCTCAAATTAGTCATTTTTACAATGATGCCCCCAGCAGAGCTCTTTCCTGTTAAGCTGTGGTAAGTCAAAACCTACTACAGAGTATACAAAATCATCACTCTGAGGGGCTAAGAAAAGATTTGGGGGTTGCATGTTTTTACTTGTTTGAAAAGAAAAAAGAAAGAAAGAAAACCTCAACCTACTGAACTAGAAGCAACCTTTTTGTGTGGCTCTGGGATTAACTTTGGGTTTAATGTTTCATAAAGGAAAAATGCAAGATCCCATTTTCAAAGAACACATTCAAAAGCTTTATTTTTTTGGATATCCTATATGTTCTAAGTTAGAGAAAAGAAAGTGGAGGTTTCTAAAGGAATTGTTACTATCACTTTCCTGGAACCAGTACTCAGAGCATGGTAAGGTTTAATCCTACCTTCAGAAAATCCAGGAGCAATTTGGTACAGCCCAGACTGAGAGGGATGAATATGCCACTAGTTTGACTCCCATCTAATGGCATCAGGTCATCTTAGGATGCCACAGCACTACTTTCACTCTCTCGGCTCTCATAATATTATTTAGAAGGGTCCACTGACAAAGTAAAAATAGTCCTACAAATTTCACAGGACCTTGGAACAGGTATACTTGATGGATGGGGCAAAAACTGGAGGAAAAGAATGAGAGGAATTTCATATGATGGCTGGAAGCCGAACAGCAGCCAAAAGAAGGGCAAATATCTCACTCTGTGAGGTACCTGGTCAGGAAGCTAACCATCCAGAGCAGATAACTGGATAGGAGAGTTTTAGGAGGAGCAAATGACACATGTTCCAATCTGGAACTTTGGTTTTGTTCATTTGTTAATCAATAAATATTTTTGTCTATCCTCTGAAAGACAATTTTAGGCCTGAAGACTCAGTAATATCCCTTGGTCTTCTCCTAACCAATTACTCGTAATGCCAGGTACCAAATATATCTTTTTTGTTTTCCAATTCTATGAATATAAATGAATGATGTCTCTTTCCAATTGTAAGCTCAAACTACCATTGGATAATCTGCTCAAAAGCTAGACTGAACACACACATTCAGGAAGCTGCTCTAATATAGATTCACTACTATTAAAAACATATCCCAAACTGAGAGACACGTGCCTTATAATTAAGGTTATTCAGTCAACAAATACAGAGGGCACCAAAAATTTATACATCTCTTGGGATAAAAACTTTCGATTTTGCTGTTCAAGAATTCATGATGTTACTAGCATTCATTTGAATAATTCCATCTTTTGAGCAAACATTATGCTACACATTACTACTACAATTCAGTTCAACTTCAAAAGTCATACATAGATAACAACTCTTAAAATGTGTATATATTTTTGGCACCCCCACTATTTATTGAATGCCTAACCTATGTCAGGCACTAGGTTGAGTAATGTGGATAGAAGGGTAAACAAGGGAGAAAATCCCATGCTTTTGGAGCTTTTATTTCAGTGAAAGCACTAAATATTTAAAAAGTGTTCAAAAAGTAATATCATCACAAGTTATATAAACTAGTAAGTGTCAGGTAAGAGGTTGAAAACCCATAAACTCTAATAGACCTTTATTTTGGAAAAGCTACAGGGGCTGTCTCTAACAAAGGAGAGAATAATAGCCAGCAGAGGAAGGGGCAAGGCTTTTATGGGCTCTGGTTGGGAGGGGAAAGGGTGATTGATGTGTCATATTGGGATAGGTAGGAAGCAGGTGCATAGAGGGTTCTGATAGGCTGGAAGAGGGAAAAGGAAGTAGTCATCAGTTGCCGGGCTCCAGGGCAGATTTTGAGTTAGGTTTTCGGGGCTTTTTTGGTGGGCTTTTTGAGGACTGGGCATAATGGGTGGAAGAAGGCACCACCTTATA
>VMDO01007739.1:0-30000 GCA_007922755.1 Pedetes capensis | reverse complement strand
CATCAGTAGCTGACAACAATTTTTGAGGACAATTAGAGTTGGTTGCCAAGAAGTACTCAAGAGTACTAAAGAAGTACTCAGACGTATTCAAGTAGTACCACCAAATGCAACACTTATGTTCATAATATGTAATTCATAATCTCCACATTCTCTCTGACTCTCTCTCTCCCTCTCTGTCTTACACACACACACACACACGTGCATGCACACACACGTGCGTGCACACACACACACACATTTACAATTGCATTGGAAATACACATGCTGTGGAGGGAATGAACTGAGTCCCCAAAAGATCCCTCTTGCTTCTTGGCCAGCATCATCTGATGGCTCAGATTATGCATTTAGAAGTAAAGATGCTGCTGATGGGGCACTGACCTCTTTCGGTCTCTAGCTTATCACACAGGCCTCGTCTTCCTCTTCTGTCCTTTAGATATTCACGTCACAGCCCTGTGTTTGAAAGGCAGCCCTCCTCTGAGGTAGCCAGTTGACCCAGCCTGCAAGGTGAGTTAAATGGGGTCCTTTCTGGCATGCTCCCATGCTCTTCGGCTGGACCACGGTGAGTCTAGAACACCCGATCACTGCTTCTCTGCATCTTCTCCTGGCAGCCTAGACATTTATGTTTTTCAGCCATCTTCCTTTTTCCATCTAGTTCATGGGCCTTAGGTGAGGTACAGAACTGCAGACCTGCAGGACCCTGTGGCTGCAAGGTCTTTTTGGTTCCTATCTTCTCATTTGACCACAATCAGGCTTAAGACGACCCTCGTTCAAGACTATACTCCTGGTACCTACAACAAGAAACCACTGTGGAGAGACTCCTAGAGTGTTTTCTTAGAGCTTATATAGGCCAAAAAATGTCTTAGATTCCTCAAAATTGACCAGAGAGAGCTCAGACACGTTGACATATAAACGGTCAGCACTGGTGAAATTGAACACTGCCCCCAGGTAGCTGTTGCGGGCCCACATCTGACCAGTAGTGCAGTAGTTCATCAACTTCCCCTCCATCAGCACCAGATCCTTGGGATACTCAGAGTTCCTCATGTAGACCTTGTGGCTCAGGGGCTGGTTGTTGCAGGATGGACCCCGGAAGTATACTTTGGAATACACAAAATATGGTCCAGTGTCATTGATCACAAGGCCACCCTTCTTATATTCCACTCCTGAGATCAGAGCAGTTCCATAGGCATCTTCCCATTGCAGAGGGATGGACTTGGAGTTGGGCTTGCCTGAAAGAAATCAGAGAAGAGCTTTCATCCAGGCACAGTCATGGATCTGACAAACTAAGCTTCCAAGGTAAAACTATGGGCCCCTCCTCTAACAAATGTTTCATACAGAATGATACAGCCCACATAGAGCTGGCTGAGGGGGCAGAACTTGGTCCATCGCTGAGTTCCTTCAACATGTTTTTAACATTTCTTGCCTCAATTTTACCATCCACACCATTGGGATGATAATATATACCTCTAAGAAATCTCAGTGAAAATCATCAAGAGAATTTCAGCTCTCTGGAACAAAGCTTTTATGATTTCAGAACTAGCACCAAAACTGCTAGGCTTTGTTTCACCATAAAAGGGAAAGCCAAATCCAAGGAACTCTAAAGTTCTAAAGTTGAAACGGATCTTAGGGATCATCTGGCCCATCTTCTCATTTACAGTAAGGAGGCTTTAGCCCCTCTATTTGGGCTAAAATCCTCTTTCCTGTGTATATACTTTAATCTATGAATTCTCTCCAGCACTAATATTATCACTGTGCCTCTCTTTTCCTATGAGATCTCCAGGTCCTTAGAGGCAGGAAGCATGTGTTAGGCACCATCATGTTCCCAAAGTTTGACATACAGCAAGTGTTCAATAAATGTGTGTTGTCAACCTAACTGAATTTTTCTCCAGTCTCTGCCTGGGCCATTCCAGAAGCAGTAACACATATCCTCTTGTGGTATTTATCTACTTTTCAGACATTTATGGCATATAGTGGAAATACCCATACCATATTGCTACCAAGCCACTTGACTTCACTTTAGCTCAGGCTGTAAACCCATAGATGCCAGGATCAAGTATTCCTTCTCATTCAAAATAACTCATCTTTTACCTTCTCATCTTTTACCTTTCTTCTATGGCCTGAGTCACAAATCCCCTAGAGGTCATTGCAATGACTCAACAGAATGAGTTCCTTATGGGTAGGGATCATGTCTTATAGAGCCTCAGAGATCCAGTCGGGGCATGAGATTGCCCTCACTAGAAAGATCTGAGTGTGCTTGAGTTCCAAATTCTGTTGCTAGAAAGTAACACCTTCATCCTAGCTGGCAATGGAAATTCAGTGGCCCTTCTGCTTTTTGCCAAAAGCTTCCCAGGCCCCACCTGTACCTTCCAGACACAGACCTGTTAAATGTGCCACTTTCTTCAGCTCCTTTTTTTCAGAGGGTAGACTGGGGTGGCCTGTATTATATATAGAGAAAAGACATGTAAGATTGAGATCCTGTCTGTTATTTGGATGAGACTCTAAATTGCATCATTTAAATAAAAGATTTTAAGAACGTAAGTGGCAACACTGTAACACACACTCATCAAGCAAGTCCAACCTGTAGGACTTGCAACAGGCTTGGATTTCAGAAACCTTTAAAAGATAAGGCAAACATGACAGATATATGCATAAATTACATTGTTACAATAAAACTCAGTTAATATAAACATTAATGCATAAACAGTCCCCATCTCAGCTATTCTGTTTGTAATATGCAACAACCCTTGGAAGCACAGATTATTGTCCCACTTTATGGTTTGCAAAATGAGCTGAGAAGTTAGGTGACTTGTGTCAGGGGTAGGTAGGAAAGACACCCCAGTCTCCTGACTCTAAATCTAGGGCTCCGTCCACTCTGGCTGTGCTGCCCCAAGGCCTCTGCAGGGCAGAATCTGAAGAAGACCGCTAATTTGTCTCCAGGCCACCAGGTGTTTCCCCAGTGACATTCTACAATCTGTCCCCAAATTAATTATCCTAAGGCCTTGAACAATTACCTCATATCATTGCACCTCAGGACCTCAGATGGCTCCTCAGTGAACCTGAAGTTGTGCACAAGTTTGCCCCATTACGTGACTGCTGTCCTGCCTCCTCTCCCCACTCTCCCTGGACATGGGCACCCACAGGAGTTCTGTGATCTGAACGTATCCCTCCCTCCCTGCCTCTTGGCCTTTGCTCATGCTGTGCCTTCTGCCCAGAATGCCCTCCCAAAGAGGTCTCCATCAGATTCCAATCAATCTTCTAAGGACCATCTAAAATGACTCTTTGGGAAACCCTTCAAAGACTTTTAGTCAAAAACAGTATTTCATTGAAACTGAAGACCCCTCTGTCTTCACCTCTCTGGTCAGTTCTGACACTCCTATAAAAATTGTGTTATTTCTCCCCTCCCAAATAAATGGTAGATTCCTACTATATGTTAATACACTAGGTTTTAGATCTATCATCAGCAAATACTTGTCAAAATAAGTTAAGGGAGGAAAAACTGACAATATTTCTTAAAGTAGATATTAGTTTTCTGACTTCAAATGTTTCAGCCAAGGTAGAAAGTTACTTCTTAGCTCATGAATTCAGCTAACTAAGGCTTTCAAGAAAGACTCATAGGAAAGTGGTTTTCTATCTCAGCCTTGTGGTTAGCCTGTAAAACTTACATAGGCAGTGAAAATGGCCCAGTCCACTAAGAACACTGTCTGAAAGATCATGACCTCTCTAGCCACCTAAGGTAGTGCACCTTGAAGGAGGTGTCAGTGAATAAGAAAGGCAAAACTGAGTCTCCTCTATGTTCCTATACCACAAACCATCTGAGCATCTGAGCTGGCATTCAGCCATGTACTAACAGGAAATGGAACTGAAAACCATGCTATACACTTTGTATCCCTCACAGAGCCTGGTATAATGTTACTCTCATAAAAGATAGGCCTATAAATATCTGCTGGATAAATACTAAAATATATCCTAGATATTTGTGATAGCTGTTTCTTGCCCCCAGGGCCTTTGCACACACCATTCCTAGTGTGAAAAGCTCTTTGCCCTCCCTGTCTCTATTCCACAACATGTACACACAACTCCTCACTTGGGGAGGCTCTTGATCCCCAGTTGTCAGCATAAACAACCTTATAAGGGACTTTCCAGACCACTCTACTTTAGGCCACCCTTGATACAATTTGAAATTATGTTGTCTTGCTTTTGTTTACCTTCTCCGCTATTTTAAAGACTCCATGACAATGACCCTCTTTATCTCTCTCATTCTCAACCACCACCCAACCCCCATCCTGAGTTATAGGAGGCATTCTAAGAATAATTGTAGATGAATAAATTTAGTTAGCAAACTATAGAAAAGATGAAAGATGAAAAAAGAAGTAAATAACCTACAATAGCACCTCCCAGAGAAAATCACTATTAATATTTTGGTTTATAAAACCTTTTAATTCTTTTCCAAGAATATTAAAATATGCATGTATACTTACATAGTACTGAACTAAACATAGCCTTTGGTAGCTTGTCTTTTTATCTAATGATATGGAGTACACCACCCTCATGACATTAAATGTCCTTCTGATATACAGTTTTCAGTTGGTAAATATTATGCTCTTGTCGGATACATCACAATGTATTCAACTAGTCTCCTATTCCAAGGCACTTAGGTTTCTTCTGAATTGTTTATTTTAAATAGTCTAATAAGAAAATGATGAACATACTCATATATAAATCCTTGGCCATATCTCTGATTACTTTCTTAAATTTTTAGTGATAGGATTATAAAGAAAACTAACAGTTTTAAGCCTTTGCTGTAGATTTCCAAACTGTCAGAAAAGTTATAGCAATTTCCATGCATACTGGCAGAAACTGATATTTAAATCAGACTTTCCCTCTCATATCTTTGGCAAACCCTTTTTTGTTTTGTTTTGTTTTTTAATGTGATAGATGGAAATAGGTTCCTCCTTTATTTCAATTTGTGTCCATTAATAGTAAAGTTAGGGCTGAGGTTTGGCTCAGTTGGTAGAGCACTGCGCTGCAGTCTCTGAGGTCCCGAGTTCAATTCCCAGCACCACAAAAATGGGAGAAGGGCCTGGCAATCCACTCCCAAGGCAATCTCGAGACAGTCAGCCATTGAAAACCCTATGAGGGTCGCTATGAGTCGGATACTGACTCGACGGCATCTAACAACAACAACAACAATAGTAAAGTTACTAATTTGAGTTTCACATGATAATTCAACAAATTCTGGTCCATCTGGGTTGATCTACAGAAGGTAATTGTTTCCTGGGGCAGGCAGACTTGACTCATTTGTTCATTTGGCTTTTAAGCAGTAAAATGACTCCATAGAGTGGGTGAAAGATGAGTAATTAGGTACCTGTTTGATCAGCCACAGTCCACTGATTTTCAAAGTGATTTTACTTTAGAAATCCTCCAGATCCCTCATTTTTCTCACAAATATTTCTACCATGTTGTGTACTTCTGAGCTTTCTGACACAGAGGGACTTGGATACTAAGCTAGGAACCAGAGCACACAACAGAGGTTGCCTTCTTGGGAAGGAGCTGACCTGGCTCGCCTGTGGCCGGCATATTCTGTCTCACTCCAGCTCCACTTAATGGACGCCACTGTTGCCTGTTGCCTTCTGTTTTCTTCCACCTTTCTAAAGACAAGACTTATCTATTATCTTTTTTGAGGTATCCTAATCTCCATCTATTTCTCTTTCCGTGGCCATTATGGGGAGGCAGGAGTTTCTCTGTTTCATGACGGAGAGTGCATGTACTGGAAAGCTCCGTAGGTGACATCGGGAGACTCTGTTCTTTCTGACCCCTGTTCCACACTGGTGACCTTGGGCATTTCACTTAATGGGTCTGGTATTTTGTTTCTCTATTAAAAATGAGATGGCAGGACCAGATACATTATAAGCTCCCTTCCAACTCAACCAAATAAAAAAATTCCACAAATCTTTGTTAAGGACAAGCAAATGAAGCAGATCCTACAAACTATCTGTTCACAGCTTCCAAAACAATGCAATAAAATTCCATGAGGTCAGCATTCAACATTTTCGCCTTCCTCTTATGTTGGATCTCATACACAGGATTTGTCTTTATTGTCAAAGGTAGAGTCCTCTGTGGGGGAAGTTGAACAGTCCATAAATAATGACCAAAGTCTCCCCCAGGCCTCCTAGTAATTTCAAAAGATCCATACTCATATGGGCAATGTATTTAAGAATAAAGCATAAATACTGAGTAATCACTTCATCGCTCCATAAGAGTTGTAGATGCTGCCAAGTGTGCCCAAATCAGAATGCCTGAGGAGGGAGCCAGCCCTGGAGCCAGACTGCAAAGGTCCAGGGCTCTATGTGTGTCTCTTTCCAAAGTCAAGTGGAAATTAGCTTGAATTATGTGAAGTGCTCAGCTACGCTGATACTCAGCCATCAAATTTACTTACTGTTTTAAAGCAGCTCAAGGAACCACACTGACTAGAGATTCAGAATTAGCCAGGCTTCCTCTGACAGTAGTTATAAGCTCAAGAACAGAACAGAATTCAAGGCATTCCACCAACTTAGTTCAGTGTTGAGGATTATCTTTGGAAATGGAAGGAAAAGTACTCACCTATCTGCTTCTCCACAGATGACGCTGTGTGTTGGAAGACAGACTACCAAAAGAGAAAGAGGAAAATTATATAATGAATTTGAAGTTACTTAAGTAAAACAGGCAGAACTATCAGGTAAATTAACCCCAGAAAGAGAATTCAGATACTTCATATCCTTGCTTAACTTAGTTTGGCTGAGTGGTGCTCGCTGTCTCTCAGATTTGTGATTTGGAGTAGTAGCAAGATTTTTAAGTCTTCTCAGGGAGATATGGTTTGGCCATTTGAGCCAATACAGTTCTAAGCAAGACTCAAAGTTCTATTTATTCCTTGAACCACTAAGTTCAAGGCAATAAGCTCAACAGACTTGAAAACCGCCAGAGGAAGAACTTGTTTGCCTCTGGTTCTTTACAAGACAAAATATTCCCTATACTCTTATGGCCTGCAGCCATAGCCCTGTGGCATTGCATCCCATCAGATATCAGAAGCTAAGCAGGGTCAGGCCTGGTTAGTACTTGGATGGGAGACCATCTGGGGATACCAGATACTGCAGGCTTGGGAGATGGACCTGGCAACCCAGTCCCAAAAATCAATCCGACATTGAAAACCCTATGAATGCTGTATATAGGGTTGCTATGAGTCAGACTCAACTTGACGGCACCTACAACAACAACATACTCTTATGAACCTCCATTTCTCTGCCTATAAAATCGAGTGTCTAGAACAATCCATTTGTAAGGTAGGAAAAAAGCCTTGGGAAGAACTTTGCAAGCCAGGCAGTGGGCCATGTGGACTAGAGTGACCTCCACCCCCTGCTGCAGCAGAACTGCCTTGCACCCAGTGACTCCACGGGCCCCTCTTACCTCCCGGAGCTCTGCCAGCTCCTTCTGCAGGTGGAAGAGCTGATACATCCCCAGTCCCAGGACAACCAGGACCACCAGGACCATGAAGAACATCACCAGGAGCAATAAGCCTGTGTTATGGTCTCTCTTCTTGTTCAGAGGTGGCAGAGGCAGCGGGAGCTCCGGGTGCAGTGGAGGAGGTGGTACCGGTGGCGGTGGTGGTAGTCTCCTCTGGCCAGGCCTTCTGGGCGCAGAGGGAGGGCAGGGGAAAACTGACTCTGGAGGAGCCCAGGGAGAGCTGGCACTGCTGTCCACCCAGTAGATTTGGGGGTATGGGTAATTCAAGGGCTGCTGCATGGCAGCCAGTGAGCGGGCCACCTCCAGCAGAGAGTTTTCCTTCTCTCGGCCCTGCTGAGGACTCCTGGTGCAGAGTGCTTGCCAGAAGAGAGGAAGGCTCTCTCTTTATAGAGTTTCCATCACCAAGGGAAATACCTCTCCTCCCTCTTGTTCTCTCTTTCTGCTTCTCAGAGAGACACCCACTCACGGTGCATCCGAAGCTGAGAAGCCTCAAGCAGCTCACAGCAAACCTGTCAGCTTCCGCCCACAAATTTCTGATGAAAGCCTTCGAAACTCCAATTGCTGTCTCTGTGCTACCTGAAAAGGCTGGGAGGTCAGGCTCGCCTTCCTGTGGTCTCTGCAGGGCAAGTCATCATTGGACGCAGCCCTGGGGGGGTCAGCTGCTGCCCAGATACAGGAAAGACAGCCCACAGGGTGTGTTCAGGCACTGGGGGAGAGACCATGTGTCCTGGCCAGAGAAGCCACTTCCACATCTGACTTGCACGAGGATTTGTCCCCCTGCTGCTGTCCCTCACCCATACCCAAGGGCTACTTACCCTGACTTTGCAGATCACCACAATTTATAGGTTAAAAACCTGCCTTGTCTTCTTCAGAGATGATGTCAGAGGTTGCAAATAGGTGTCCCAGGCTGGCCAGTCACCATCGCCACCACTACTCTTCCCATACTCTCTCCCCTGGGAAAAGGCCTTCCTGGTTCTTGTGGGTATTTCTGTTTTCAGTCCCTGGAATCGTTATATAGCTAAGTTAGATACTAGCAGTGGTTGAGGACATTAGGGAGGCTGAACCCCTCCCTTATTGCTAGCAGCCCATGAAAAAGGAAATAGAACAGCAGGATTAAAAGGATGAGACCCAAGTCACGTCTGGCTCTAGAAGGAGATGTGACTTCCTGGGCTGCCAGAAACGTCTTTAACAGATAACACTATCTGATCCAGATAACTATCTGATCCAGGACCTACAGCCATACTCTGCTGGCCTCCAATCTCATCTGAGCTCAGAAGCTAAGCAGGTTCAGCTTGGTCAGTCCTTGGATGGGAGACCACCTGGGAATACCAGGTGCTGCAGGCTGCAGAGAAGGACCTGCCAGCCCACTCCTGAAACAATCAACCATCGAAAACCCTATGAATAGCAGAGAAGCACTGATGATGTGCCCGGCTATAGGGAGAAATTGGGAGGAAATTGGCAAAAACCCCAAAACAGGGAAAATGGCTAAATCTAGGGAAAATGTAGGTAACTCAGTTGGACATTTATACAAAACCCTTCACAAATCCCTGAACCTGATTGGACAATTGGACTTAAAGCTGACTGGCTCAGGCCATTACGTGGGAGAGCTATATAAGGAGCTGCACTGCGGCAGCTTGATCTTTTTTTGCCTGGATCTTCGACCACCAACAAGGAAAGACCCTGTACTTACCCGGACCACTGATGAGGAAACAGCTTTCCCACTCTCTTGCCCGGACCTTCAGTGAGGAAAGAATGCTCTCCCACTGTGACCATCAACAAGGAAAGAACCCACTCTCTGTCTAATCACCAAGGAAGTAAGAACTCTCTCCTCTTGACCACCGAGACCACCAACACAGGTGTTTGCCCCTGGAAGGCAAAAGTGCCTGAGGCTTTTCCTTTCTCCCATCTCTGCCGGCATCCTGAGGGCCGCAGGAGTCCGAGCCCCTCACCCAAGGGTCCTGAGTGAACTGTGTTTAGTATCTATGTGTGTGGCGACGCTGTCTGCCCGAACATCCAGGCCAGACTGGGAGGCGCACACCCTACACGGGACATGGCACAGTGTTGGGGAGTGTTTTGTTCTATGGTATACAAGGTCACCATGAGTCAGACCTAACTTAATGGCACCTAACAACAACAATCTGATCCAGCGTCCTTAAGTCCTAAACCATGTAAGATTACAGTAGGACAGGAAGCTTTCTGGAAAAGAACAAAGTTAAACTCTATATTTCACCCCAACTCTATGCTAAAAGACAAACTAATAATGGATTCCTACTACAAATGACATTAAATCACAATAAGGTTAATTATTTCCCCTTGGCCTGTTTGGGAAAGGCAGAGGGGAGGTTTGGTGCCCACACTGGCCTTATCAGGGGCAGTTCAGCAGAGGGATGCAGCTCAGCATTGCCGCCTGGCCTGAGGAGTTCCCCTAGTTGGGACCTTTACTCAGGTTAAGCTGGGTCCTTGGATTCATTGCAGAAAAGAATTTCAGGATGAGTCAGAGAGTGAAACAAAGTTATAGGGTTTATTGAATACACACTTTAGAGTTTAAGTATATGCTTTAGAATGCATGTAGGCACTCAGAGAGAGAGAAAGGGAGAGGGAGAGGAGAAGTAAAAGAAGGAGGAGGAGAAGAAGGAAAAGAAGAGGAGGAGGAGGAGGAAGAAGAAGAGGAGGAGGAGAAAGTGGAGGAAAGGGAAGAGGAGATGGAGGGGAAGGGAAAGAGGGAGAATTACACATCCAAGAGGGATAAGAAGAGACCTGTGGGCATGTGTTCCCTCGCATGCCCCCTGTGATGTCCTGGGCACCCAGTTCTGAGTGCTTACTGTGACATGAGCCTCAGACTCTACCTACAAAGCCCTCTATCATGGATTAGGGAGATGCCAATAAGAGCAAAAGAAGAAATTCCATTGTTTAAGTTTTTCTATTGGAGGAGATGCCCCTTAGTAAAATAAGATGATAAGGTGGTTCAGGAGGTACATTGTATAGGTTTAAGAAAAGTCACAAGAGAGTTGTCTCACAGAAGTACAAAATTACACAGGGGAAAGCGAGGTCAAACTCAAAGGTTACATACATTTTGCTCCCAAGCACGACTTATAGCTATTTTAACATTTTCATTATTTAAAATGTCTTTCCAAAATAATGTCTCTAGGAAGACAGTCCTCCCAGCAGTTTTCTTGGTAGTTATGTCAATGTCCTTGATTCACAGCTGGTGAGATTCAAGCCAGATCCTGGGGTGAAAGCTCTTTCCTTTTCCATATACCCCAAATTTGCCTATCTTTCCTCAGGAAGACCATTGCTTTACTCTGACTTCAATAAAACTAGGGAAGGACAAAGACAGGACCCCTGACCTCTTGAGGTCCCTGGCTCGTCTGTCTATCCAAGGTACCAAACTCAAACAATCATTCAAAATAGAATTTAGCTTTGCGATTACTGAAGAAAAAAATATTTGCCTTCAAGTTGTTGTTGTTGTTGCATTTAAAAAATAAATCAGGAGCGAACAGGCTGGCAGCCCCTACACATGGAAAACTCAAACTGAGTTCTCTCAATCTCTCTCTTCCCTTCTTTCTGCATGTGGGTCTCTGATTTTGGAACCACAGATCCTTGAGGAAGGGTGAGAAGAGGATTCAGAGATAAGGATCTCTTTCAGGAAAGGAGGAGGATTACCAATTATAGATATTGACAGGGAATGTACGTGAGAATTCAGGATTTATTCGGGAGTGGACTGCCAAACAATCAGCCATGGAAAACCCTACATAGGATCACTATGAATTGGACTCAACTCAAAGGCACCTAACAACAACAAGTGAGAATTGAGAGCAAATTTAAACACTAAACAAAATTAGAGAATCCTCCTGTACAACTTTTTATATGTTTTTAAGAATCTCATATCTTAGATGAAAATTTACATTATTTTTCTTTGTGGACTCTCTAGCATTGTACTTTCCTTCAGCAATTGTCTTATTCCTCTAAAAAAGGATTTAAACATGCTGACACAGCTTAGGGCATCACACAGTGGTTAAGAGAAGGAGCTGCTGTCCTAGCAGGGAAGCTGACTCAGTAGATGGCAGATGAGAGGTGATCCAGCAGTAACAAACAGTGATGCATAAAGCACCTGCTTCCAACCTTCACAAACCCAGAAAAGAATTCCAAGGGTAGCTGCCAAGTAAATAGGAAAACCAAGCCACTGATTATCTTAGAAGTGAATGAAGGACCCAGTACACTCTGAGCTGGAGGTTATTTATAAACACAAACCCACATTTTTAATTTCACTAAGTACTCCCACGGACTGCGGCTGTAGCCCTGTGGCATCCGATCCTGTCAGATCTCGGAAGCTAAGCAGGGTCAGGCCTGGTTAGTACCTGGATGGGAGACCACCTGGGAACATCAGATGCTGTAGGCTTGGGAGAAGGACCTGGCAACCCCCTCCCAAAAATCAACCTGCCATTGAAAACCCAATGCACAGCAGAGAAGCACTGACAATAGTGTTTCTCCTGTTGTACAGAGGGTCGCTATGAGTCGGATACCCACTCGACGGCACCTAACAACAACAACAACACAGTACTCCCACAATACTCTTTTGACAAGCTGAATCCCTTCACACTGCCAGTAACTGCATTAGGACGATCCCACCCCATGTCGCCATGTGAACTTTGTATTATCTACCTTTCTAATTTTTGCAAGCCTGTAGCCCTATTACTGTGGCTTCTCATCCCCTCAGATCTCAGAAGCTAAGCGGGGTCGGACCTGGTTAGTACTTGGATGGGAGACTTCCTGGGAACACCAGGTGCTGTAGGCTTGGGAGAAGGACCTGGAAACCCCTTCCCCAAAAAACAATCAGCCATTAAAAACCCCATGAATAGCAGAGAAGGGCTAATAATACTGTTTCATATGTTTTATGTAGGGTCGTTATGCGTTGGATACCAATTTGATGCCACCTAACAACAACAATTTTTGTAAAGCATTGTGGCTGTAAAGTTATATCTCACCAGCTACAAATTTTATTCTGATTTCTTCTGAGTTTGAACATCTACTCATATACTTGTTGGGCATTCATGTTTTCCCCTGGTGTGTATGTATATATATACATATACATATGTACATATCTATCTGTCTCTATATATGTATATATATACACACACACATACACACATCTTTTTTTATGTGTGGTACAGGGGGTTGAACAAGGGCCTCACACTTGCATCCTTTGCAAGTGCTGGATCACTGAGCTGCACCCGCAGCCCATTTTTTTACTTTTTGAGACAGGGTCTTGCTAAGTTACGCAGACTGCCTCTGGTCTCGAACTTGCGATCCTCCTGCTCCACCTCCCGAGCCGCTGGGATTACAGGCGTGCGCCAGCTCACCCAGCTCTCTTGTGTATATTTCATGTTTACCCACTTTAAAACTGAGTTTCTTTTCTCCCATGTGCTGATCTGCAGAATCTCCTCCCATACCATGGCAGATTTCATATTTAGGCTTGAATACATCCAGGGTTCACTTTTGTTTATGAGGAGCCACGAGTCTTTCATTATTTTTTCCAGGGGTGTCAGTCAACATTACGTTACTATGACAAAATACCTGACAGAAATCAAGTTAAAGGGAGGAAAGATTTACCTTGGCTCATGGTTTCAGAGGTTTCAGTCCATGGTTGCTTGGCTCCTATCACTTTTTGCCCTTGGCAAGGCAGAACATCATGGCAGGGAGCATGTGGCAAAGCAAAGCTGCTTATCTCACAGCTGTCAGTCAGCAAACAGAGTTCCCTTTTATAACAAAGCCCCTCCTCCCCTGTATTGGTCAGTTGTATTGTGTGTCACTGTGGCAACATACCCAACAGAAACAACTTAGGGGAGGAAAGATTTATTGGGGCTCATAGTTCAGAGGATTTCAGTCCATAGAGACAGGACAGGCATAGCAGCAGGACAGGCAGCAGGGCCTGTGGTGGAGGACTTCAAATCACGGCAATCAAGAAGCAAAGAGCAATTACTGGAACCCAGGATCCAGGTAAAACCTCCAAAGGCCCCTCCCCAGCGATCCATCTCTGCAAACTAGGTCTGAGCTCCTAAAGCTCCACAGCCTCCCAGGATAGTACCAGCACATAAGCACCAAGCATGCAAACACATGACCTTGAGGGGTAGTCTACATTCAAACCACAACATCCTTCAAGTCCTTTAAGCTATGAATCCATAAATTGATTAATCCATTCATGAAGTCAGAGTCCTAATGATCCAGTAACCTCCAGGAGGCCCCACCTCTAACATTTCTGCATTGAAGACCAAGCCTTCAACACATGATCTTCAGGAGAGCCTGTTAGATCCAAACCAAAACACTGTGCGTAAGTCAATTTTCCCGACACAATCCATTTCTCCTTGGAATTACAGTGGCATATTGATCATATATGGGAGAAGGGCTTGGCAATCCACTCCCAAGGCAATCCCGAAACAGCCATTGAAAACCCTTTGAGGGTCGCTATGAGTCGGATACCGACTTGACGGCACCTAACAACAACAACAATTGATCATATATCAAGTTTCCACTTATGGTTGAGACATTTGGTGGATGCTTATTTTTGTTTCTTCAATCTATTTATCTATTCTGGTACCAGAATCACACAGTTCTTATAATTATGGCTTTGGCATCCCCCCAACACCCTGCCTTTGTTCTTCTTTTTAAAAAATTGACAGCTATTTGGGTATGTTTAATCTCCTGTATACATTAGAAAAAAACTATCATATTCCTAAAATATCCTACTGAACTATTAACTGTAGTTGCAATAATTTAAGGGAAGTGCTATCTATATTATTACTGTCATCATTAATAATATGTTCCATGATCCTGCAGAAATGAACTTTTTTCATTGATGAATAATTGGACTAAGGAAAAAAAAATAACTCTGGTGATGGCTAGAACCAGGATACATTCACCCCAGTGCATCACCTCCAAAGAGTGTGCTTTCTCCGTTACTGCTTCATATATGACCCTTCTCTATTGCCACCTCACAAGATCAGACTGGCTCAGGTGCTTTGCAAGACACTGAAGACTGTTCATTGCACTTCATTAGGTAGATAGCTCCCCACAACTTGCTTCTGTCTTCAATTTGATCATTTTGGTCCCCAAGAGAAAGCAGACATTGGTGTCTTTTTCTGACGGACAGAATCAGTTGGAGGATAAACTACCAAGAATCACTCTTGTTTCTTATCTTACCAGATGAAAAGGAGAAAATCCAGGAGCTGTGATGACAGTCGCAGTGGGGTCAAAATTATCCTTCAACCCTGACATTTCCCACAACAGTATTATTGTGTCTCAGGACTACTTCCTCTCTTTCCCTAATATGTTTGTCAGTCAGAGGCTGCCCAGGCAAACAGAAGCCCCTCTAAGTATGTAGAGCAAGAAAAGGCTGAATACAAGAATGAAAGGCTAGGTAAGCAGAGGTCATGAAGTCCACGGTCAGGAAACTTTAAAGAGCAGATCTCAAGCTACGATCAATAATTCCAGTTATCAAAAACATTGAAATTGGCAAGGCTTACAATAGATGCCCCAATACCATGAGCAAACCCCACATTGCCTCTGCTGTCTTTCTCATCTCTTTCAATAACTGCTGTGAAGAGCCCTGGCTTCTCCTTCTCTTCTGTCTTATAAATCTCACACAATTGCCTCTTGTTGGTGGAATCTAAATGAAATCCTATTTGTAATGGAGAAGAGAAATTATAATGGCCAGATTGTATGGTCCTGGGGACAGGGGAAAGACAGGGGAAAGATAGGGCTGGTCCTGAGTATTAACAAATTCACCTGTGGCATATGGTGTCTTATTTGTTTACCATCCCTGGATAGGAGCTCATAAATGTATGGTGACTGGTGAGGGTCCCAGGTCAGGAACAGGGCTTCTTGGTGTGTACCAAGGTTCTGCAACCTTGCTCAGTGACGTTATGTGCTTTATCTCCTGATGACACTCTGCAGCTGAGGCTGGCCTGCTGGTGCCTTTACTGTAGAAGAACCATGACAATGTTGCATTTCCCCTTTCACTGCAGTGGTCCATGTTGCCAGTGAGGTAGATGTTATTCTGGTTGTTCCCATATATTATGTTAAAAAACACATCAGTGGCTTCCCATTGACTTGAGAAAAAATCTGAACTTGAGAAAAATTTGAGAAAAAAATTGAACTCTTCACCAGAATGACCAAGGCCCTGTGGTACCTGGGCTCCTCCTCACTCTCCACCTTGTTCATTCTACTCTATTCCTTTCTCATCACACTGGGTCCATCATTGCTTTTCAGATCATCAAATGTGGCAAATTCCGTCCTACCTCTGGACATTTATTTGAGATGCTCCCTGAAATGCTCTTTGCCTCAACCCTGCCCCATTTTTATAGGACCAGTTCTTACAATCCTTCAGTCCTAAACTAAGTACCACTTACTCAAAGAGGTCTTTGCTGTCACTCTGCCTGAACAAAATAGTCCCTGGTAGTGTTCTCACTCATGATACTCCAGGACTACTTCTCTCTATTGGTCCTTATCACAATTTCTCACTGTACATATGAATACGCACATGTGCCCAGGTATATGCATTTGTATAATGTCTGTCTTCTGTATCCTGCTGTAAACCACACAAGTACAGGAAGTGTGTATACTCCACCCAGAATACTGTCTAACAACTAATACACACTCAATAAAAAATTATTGAAACAATTCTTAACAGACTCTCCAAGTAATGGTTTTACTGCTTGCTCAAGTTACAATTCATTCACTTTCTCAGCTCATCAAATTTTGGCTCTTAAACCCTGGGACAAATGAGAAGACACTGAAGAGGAACTATACAGGCTAATTTCTAAAACACCCATTATCAGTCATCATGGATCCCAGGACAACGTTCAATCCTTCCTGCCTCCAGAAGACATTGCCATCCAAAGCATGTCCTAAGAAGCACTTCTGTCCTGGCACCAAGTTTTTAATACCCATCAGTGCATTTACTATTCTCTCAGGAGGAGCATCAAGTGCGTTTGCAGTTAGAATCCTGGTGACTGTGCTTGATATAATAAAGTTCAGGCAATGGCTCTGCAGATTAGTCAGCTTTCATCCTCAGGTCTCATGTGAAGGAATCTGCGTTGCTCACAGGTGGGAACGGCATTAGAAGCTACCCACCGGTTACTAAATCCTATTGGTGACTAATTATCTGAATGCCTCAAACAGAAATAGCTATCCATGAGTTACAAACTTACAACACAGCGACTGGTACTATAGGTATTCAGTAAGTTCTTGTTGATTAGATGAATACAGATGAAGAAACTGATGCTCAAATAGGTGATTTGTCTGAAGTCACACTGCTGGTCAGCACTGGAACCCAAATTCTAACCCAAGGAGGACACAATGTGAGAGTAATTAGAAAACAAGAATGCTCAAGACTAACCCATAAGCAGCAGTGTCCCCAGATGCAGAGGGCCGAAGGGTCCAGTGCCTGCAGGGTAGTGAAAAGGTAGGAAGGGGTGTGAGGCAAACCCCAAACAACATCTATTAAGACCAGAAAGGCCTGGGTCTTTTATGAGGTGCTTTTTGATGTTTGAACTGCTTCTTTGCAAAAACATATGTCATGGTGGGTTTGTGGGAAGGCAGATACACCAAATACTGGCTTATATGTCAGAGTCATTGCTTTTGTCACCCACTGTTTCCTTTGAGCGCTGAGTAGATGTTGGTCAGGAGATGCATCTGAATGCCTCAAGAACCTTTCAACTTTGGGGTCTCATGAGAAGTCACTATCACGCACACACCCTCTGAGACTGCGGTGTGGCTTGCTGCCTTTCATAGACCTCAGGGCAATGGGAAAGGCATAGCCTCAGCCAGTGAGTGAAAAGATTCACAACTCTGGTGCATGTTTATTTTACAAATAAGATCTCCTCCCACAACCCTATTTGCAAAGTACCTGCAGTACTGCTGCCTTAGTCTGTTCACACTACCAGAACATAAACTAGGTAGCTTAAGCAATAGAAATTTATTTTCATGCAGTTCTGGAGGCTAAAAGTACAAGATTAGAGTGGCAGCATAGTCAGGTTCTAGTGAGCACGCTCTTCCTGAGTTGCAGATCTTACCAGTCAGCTTGCTGGGGTCCTTTTTGATCTACCCAGATAGAAATCATGGGTAGGCAAGGAGAACCTCTTCAAGTGCATCTCTTTGGCAGCATCTGTATCCCTCAGTGTTCGACTGCAGTGAGCGGTGGCAGCAGACATAGAATCAGCAACAGCAGCAGCAGCACTAAGAGTGCCTTCTCATGTTACAGGTTTTATATAGGCCAAGGAGGCTGAGATTCCCCAGCCCTTGACAGCAGCCAGTGTTATAGCTCCCAGGCCTAGGGTCTCTAGGACCTTTGGTCCTAAAGACTTGACAGCTTTCTGGAACTCTTCCAGCAGCTAGGGCCTGAAGTTTTTCTTCTCTGGTTCTTTATAGCCTTCTCTCACTTCTGCTATTCCTCTTCTTCTTCCCTAGTCACTGTCTTGAACTAGTCAGCTATGTCATATTGCTATGGCTGCTGTCATCATTGCCACCATTCAGGAGGCAGCTACCACTGCCCTTTGCTGGTTTTTCTGCTTCTACTGCTGCCAACTGCTGATTTTGCAGCCATTCCTCTTTTGCAGCTGTCAATGCAGCTCTCTACCTTACCACTTTTACCGCTCAGCCTGAGCTGTACTATAGGTCCCTGCTAGCTCCAAAGACTGTGCTTCCAAGGTGAAGGAGAGGTTGGCTAAATGACCAAAAGTCAGATGGGAAGAGTAGAGGCCAGGGGAGGAGGAAAGGGATGAAGAAAAAAAAAAACGGTCAGTGAGGAAAGGGAGGTTCAACACTGGAGGAAGCGAGGCAATTGGACTGGCAGGAAGGAGAAGAGTGAGTGAGTGAGTGAATTTGTTTCCTCACCTCCTCTGCCCAGTCACATGCATCCACAGCAGGCCTGACAGGGTTCATGAGCCCCTCCTAACCCACGGTGCAGTCACACTAGTGAAGCTGGAATCTGCAAAGTGTTGCTATTGGAAGTCAGTCAGAAACAGACTTGATGCCCATGCCACCCAAAGAGGAACCAAAACACAAGGAAAATCAGCTGCAATTGACAAAAGCCAATCCCACAGGAACTCCACAAAAGCCCTAAACCCCTGCCCCACCTGGTCCTTCCAATGTGTCCCAGCCTGATCAGCCTGGAGTTGACGTGTCAGAAACATTGGTATGGCCTCCAACGACAGAGCCTGTGGGGTACGGGGAGGGCAGATGTGGTGACCTAAAGGCTTAGCAACCCAGTTCTCATTCCAAAAACTTATCACAAGGTGATGACACTGGAGGCCCAGCCAGTCCCACACTCTAACTCCTAGGCAGGGTAAACAGGAGCCCTGTGGTCAGATCACATTTTCTGCCCATCCTGGTCCAACTTCGTACCCAGGTCTTTACCAATGAACAAGCATCTGGTGCTCCAAGAACGTTTACAAGATCCTCATGAGTGCAAGGTACTAAATCATCTCCATCACAGGGATCGACACGTTAATTCTTCAGAATGACCAAAAGGGGCACATGCTACCAATATCTTCATTGGCAGAAGAGGAGGTGGGCTTGGACAAGTGTAATAAGTTGTCTAAACTTACATATACAACTAGTAAGTGGCAGGGCCTGCATTCAAACCCAGGCTGTCCAGCTCCAGGATGCGTAACACACTGCTGTCTGGGCTGGAGTCTTGGTCTGCTATCATGAATCCCCACCCACATCTCCGCCCCTCTTGGCACTAGGCCTCATCCTTCTCCTGCAGTTCTTAGAGCCCTGCTCCTCTGTCCCAGACTCTCCTTCCTGTGCCTGATCCCTGCCACCTACTGCCTGAGTTCCCAGAGGCAGCCCCCTAAGAGAGGTCCCGCCAGCTTCCCCAGGCTCTTCCCTGGCTGCCTTCTGTCACCCTGCCTTGTCACTGTGGAGGTCAGCCTGCTTGCCCTTTCACTGACAGCTTTAGAAACCCACCTCCCTCACCACTGCAGAGGTGACCCTCTGCATCTGGCCTGTGCTCCTTGCCTCTCTCATCTCTCACATATCCAGGTTACTTGACTGTAAAGGCAGGGAGACCTTGGTCCTGGGCTCCTGGCATTGCTGTCATACCCATCCACTATGGAGGGGTAGGGACCTCAACAGAGGGAGCAAAGATCCTGGGGTTTCCTTTACCGCTGAGTGCTCCCTCCCTCACAGCCCTGCACCATCTTTATTCACACATACAAACCCTTTGCTCACACCCATGTCCTGGAACACACAAGTAAGTGTACAGTGTGTCCTTTTGCTACTAAAATTTCTGCTCATTCTTCTTGGCTCAGGGCAGAAAAGGGGCTGGAGAGGACCAGGAGGTAGAAGACAAAGACACAGAGAAAGATTAGGTTATATTTCTCCATTGCTCCTTTAGTCTATTCTGTTTCAGCTCCAGTTTCCACAGAGTGAAGCAGAGGGAAGTGGGGTGGGTGGGATTGTAAGGAAGTGGTCAGAGGGGCAGCAGGAGACACTTCCTTTCACAGAAGGTTTTGGGACAGAAGTTAAGTGTCATGACCTCATCATTCAAAATTTTCTTCTCTTATACCACTTTCTCTACTTCATAGACACCCATTCTGTGTTCTCTGTTTTTTGCTTGCCTTCCTACACTGATGTATTGTTTTCCTACCTGTGTTCAGTCATGGGAGTCATAACTGGAAGTATTCTCAGCATTCAGTTATGTGTTCATTCATTCATTCATTCATTCCTTATTTACTATGCATCCATCATGTACCCCATGCCAGGCATGAACCCTGCTATTGGATCTCAACAGTGTGATCAACCACTACAATTTTCTCATTGCCCTGGTGGAAATTTGAGATGGAAAAACCTCAAACTGTACCAAGGATCATGGCTGACAGCCTATCATTTCCAATAATGAAACATCTCAGAGCAAATGGGAAAAGATTCAATATTAGATTTAGGAGTCTGTATGCACAGATGTGGGAGGACCCGGCAATCCACTCCCCAAAATCAATCTGCCATTGAAAACCCTATGACTAGCAGAGAAGCACTGACAATAGTGTTTTGCCTGTTTTACATAGGGTCACTATGAGTCAGATACCAACTCGAGGCACTTAACAACAACAACAACAAATGCACAGATGCATGCCTGCAGTTGTACCACTGTGGTGTCAGATCACATCACATCTTGGAAGCTACGCAGAGTCTGGCCTGGTTAGTACTTGGACCAGGGACCACCTGGGAACACCAGGTGCTATAGGCTTGGGAGAGGGACCTGGAAACCCACCAAAATAAAAGAACCAGCCATTGAAAACTCTATCAATAGCAGAGAAGCACTAATAGTACTATTTCATTTGTTGTACATAGGGTCGCCATGATTCAGACACTGACTCGATAGTACCTAACAACAATGCACAGATGTCTCTCCTGCCCTGCTTTCCTCCTCCATGCTGCAGGAATTCAGGGAGTATTGGATTATGGTTGGTGGGCAGTTTCATGTCAGAAGGTCAGTAGACACCCCAGAAACTAAATATGATCCACACTGGATTTGAAGATATACACCATGTTCTAATGATATTTCTTGTCCTGAAGGAAGGGTTGACTATTACCATCACTCCTACTCTTCCTCCTGAATCAACCAGAAAGGTTGCTTCCCTTTTAAAATTTTACTTAATCCTTGTAGCACCTAAGCTTCCCTATGGTCATGGTGGAGGATAGCAGGAATACAACTTGCATGATTTTGGATTTTGAGTGTCAGCTAAAAATCAAACTGTTTAGAAGGAGAATTCACTTGAGATAAAGTATTCAGTCCAAAAATAAATAGTAATGATAAGAAAACTGAGCGCTAGAAAAAAACATGAACTACTCAGACTCATGCAAATGGTTAGTGGTAGAGCAGAGGCAACACTTCCAGGCTCCCAATTAATAGTCAAGGCCAAGGGCTGACCATGGGAGCTAAGCACCCTGGACGCCCTGGAAATTGGGCTCAACCCACACAAAATTTTGCTTCCATTCCAAAAAAATGCTCAGTGTTAATTTTTCCCCACATTATTGGCTTTAGAAAACTTACTGTTTGGCCTCAGCTGAGAAGCACATATTGTGCTTCTTAATTCTCTGGACTGGGAGAACAAAACAAAACAAAAAACCCAATAAATAGCACTTGTCCTCTTGATGATTGTCCTCCATAAGAACATGTTCAAGTTCTAAAAAAAAAAAAAAAAAAACCTTCCACGTGGTATGGCTGGCCTAAAACTCATGTCTATCCTCTTACCTTAGCCTTCTGAGTGCTGGGATTTTGCATGTGTGCCACCATCCCCGACTTATGTGAATACTCTTATACTCTTACCCATGGGATCCTTATAGTGAGGGCGGTTGTTCACTGAAATGTAAATTTGCTCTGCAGCCATCACCCCATTTTTGGTAACCACAGTCTAATTTTTCTTGGAGAACCACCAGTCCTCCCCTTCTGTCCATGCTATTGACCTCATCTGGACCCCATCCTACTCCAGGCATGAATACAGGAGCCAGTGTGGTCCATTATCATGAATCTCACTAGCCACAGTGACTAGACTAGAGATGGCACAGCTCTGGAACCTCTGCTGGAACCCCAGAGAAAGAAGGGCTATTGTTCTGCTGAGTTTGCTAATAACATAGAGAGGGGGCCCTAGAACTGCTCCTCTAATCACTGACACAGATGTGGCTGAGGACAGGAGAGATATTCCAGTTGGGCTTTAATCTGGGAAGTTACCCCTAAATTTTATAAGTTGTGGAAAGTCATGAAATTGTCTTTGTCAGCCTAATCCTATTTGAGTTGAGTTTCTGTCATTTGAACCAAAAGAGACTCAATATACACCCACAACAAAGGCACTGAGTGGATGCTTCAAGAGAGTAAGAGTTTCCATGAAAGGGTAGTGACAATATTCTGGGCAGCTGGCACAAGTGCTGCTGGCTCCTGAGAAGAGTAAAGGTCAATGTCACCCAGATGAGTGTCCTGGCAGGGTGCTCTGGTGGCACAGCTGAGTTCCCCAGGAGAGGAGGGCTCATCTTGGACTGACATTGAGGTTCCCACCCACCTAATATTCCACTGAGTTTCAATGTGAGAATACGAAACTCTTTTTGATGATGTTTCACCTCTCTGACTCCCACAATGCTTTCCAGGTGCCCAGAATATGACTTTTCATTTAGGCACACCCTAAAATGCCTGAAATTCTACTTTATCACCAGCTACATGTTCTGAATTGCAAACTGCTAAGTTTCCTCCATTTGTGAGGACATCCTGGTCTTAAAGTCCTTTCTTCCCTATGACTGCCTCCCTCCCTGTGTCCACCCGGCACAAGCGGGTGGACCTCAGTCTTTGAATGAAGACACAGCATTAGACCTTCACAAGTTACTGCAAATCCTGCTTTTTGAGTAAATGCCTTAATTTCTTTCTGCCTTTACTGGGTGATTTCCTGCTAACTATCAGTCCTTTCTCTCCAACTGGAGTTGAGGGTGGGTAGCACAGATTATAGTCTGAGGAGGCCCTGCAAAAGCAGGCAACCTAATCAATCACTCCACCGGCCATTCCTGAGCACCAGACACCAGGGTTTATTCTGGGAAATAACGGAATACAGGATGTCCCCTGTCCTCAAGGAATTTATACAGCAAGCTGTCATTTGAAACCTTATTTGTAGTTCTCAGATTATAAAGTAGATTCTATGGGCGGTTGAGACATAACACACTTTTGAAGCTCATGCCCCACTGTATGCTCTCTGAACCTGCTCTGATCTGTTTGAAATGTGATTAGATTTGCCTGGCCATTTTCTTCCCAGCATGTGACCAAGGCAGGATATCAGTCACCAGGAGTGGGTGAGAAGACTGAGTCCTTTAGTTCTGCCATTGATCACTGAGGGTCTCTGGGATAAGCTCTACACTAACTTCTGCAGGAGGAAAGAAGAGCAAGTCTTTGAATTCTGATTGCCCACAGCTGGAAAAATAACATTGAAGCTGAGGACAACATCACAGATCAACTGCAAAAACAGGCCAAGAAGCCTCTACATTAGCATTAGGTTAGAGGGGAGACAAAGCATATTTAGAATGAGCTGGAGAAATGGACAGAGTTGGGAGCTGAGGAACTATTTCATGGAGGAGATTGCATTTGAGACAGAACTTAAAGAATCATTATCTTGCGGGGCATGGTGGTACATGCCTATAATCCCAGCAACTCAGGATGCTGAGGCAGGAGGATTGTGAGTTCCAGGCCAGAGGCAGCCTGCTTAACTTAGAGAGACTCTGTCTCAAAAAAAAAAAAAAAAAAAAAAGGAGTTGGGGACTTGGGGTGCAGCTCAGCAGTAGAGCACTTGTCTAGCATGTGTGAGGAGGCCGTGGATTCAACCTCCTAGTACTGCAAACAAAACAAAACAAAACAAAAAGAATTTTTTTCTATTTAACTTTTTGTCTACACCAACAAATAACCCATTCCATTTTAAAAATCATAGGAAGCAAATAACCAATACAAGAAAAATCATAAATCTGATTAAGACCAACCAAAATCTTCATTGATGTTTGCTCAGAACCTCTAGGCATTCCTTTCAGCCAGCTTTAGCCTGCTCACTTTTCTGTCCCATTCACACCAAGAACTTCTTGTACAATGAAAGACACACACAACCACACTAGTTGGTTGTCATTTCTCCTCTGCTACCCTTCCAGGAAGGGTAGCTTCCCAGGAAGCCTCCTCTGCTTCCCAGGAAGCCACCTATTGCATAAGGCGGCTGCTCTCCTTGAGCAGAGTTCAACCCTGGTCGCTTTTTCTTTTGGGGAGGCTGACATAGCTTGAAAGTCAAGGTTTCCAGAGATGAGACAGATCAGAGGCTGATCTTCCCACAGCACCCTGCGGTCTGGCTGCGGAGCTCAAGCGTTCCAGCCTGCAGTGGAACATGTGTGTGCTCCACACAGCAACAGAAATTCAGCCTCATCTTGTTCCATAGGGCAGCGACACACAGGGCCCCAGGGCCCCAGCCCTGGGTCTTCTAGAAAGCCTGGTGAGCCTCTGGGCATCTCATAATGTTAGACAAGGAGCTTTTAACCATTGGAAACTCAGGCAGAAGGAGCCAGACATAACCACAGCACACCGAGAGTCAGATATTGAGCAGAGATAGAGCTGTGCTGGCTGTGTTTTTATATTTGATGCCTATCGATGATAAATATGTATCCTGTTTACTTAAGGTGCCAAGGGTAATAAGTGCACAAAGTTAAGGCTCCTCCTGTAGTCATAGGGGGCATATGCTTCACAGGTTTTGTGCATGATGCATGTGTGAATATGCATCTAGAATGAGGATATTGGTGTCTCACAACCAGGTGAAGGTAAGCTACCATCCTTTGTTGCACTAAAAATAAGACAATGTTTCACACTCATTAAGAATCTGCTGCTAAAATGAGGCACATGCACAATGTCCCTAAGTTGGTTTCACAAATAACCCACATGCACAGTTCTGTATTTTGACAACAGAGGAAAGAACCTTTCTTTACCAGGGAAGGGAAAGAACAGAGAGTCCTGGTGAATTCCATTCCCACCAAGAATCTCCTTCCCTGAACATCTTCACAAAGAAGATATTCCTTTGATCAGTATTTTCAGGATTTTTTTTTCTCTACTGCAGGTTGAACCCAGGGCCTTGCGCTTGCTTGCTTTGTGAGTGCTGTACCACTGAGCTGCACCCTCTGCCCATTTTTTTTTTTTTTTTACTTTTTTGAGACAGAGTCTTGTTAAATTACCCAGACTGCCTCTGGTCTCAAATTTGGGATCCTCCTGCCTTTGCCTCCGGAGTCACTTGGATATGGGTGTGCACCACGCACCTGAGGCTGATTTTCAGAAATTTTAAGGAAATGTAGAATCCCTCAAAATTCAAACTATCTAGTGGGGAATACTAAAAAGTAAACATTAACTTAAAAAGACACTTATAACCACATAAGAGGATCTACAAGTGCTTGGGAAGCAAGAAAGAGGATCGCCAACTCTACACCGGCAGGAGGGGGCGGAGAGAGAACACATTTAAGAAGTTATGAGCTACAAAAAATCCTTTTCTCCCTTAACTTGTCCTTTCTGATGTTTTCTCACAGTGATGCAAGATCTAACACAACCAGTTTTCTTCTCTCCTCTTTCCTAAAGAAAGGAGGCATTTAAAACACATTGTATTAAACTGGGAGCTTTAAATCTGTTTGGGAGTGACAGTGTCCTTTCGAAAATTGACTAAAGATTCTAAGAAAAATAAGATTTCTAGAAAAATAAGAATGAACTGAAAATTTTGCATAAATTTTAGGTTTCTCAGCCTCCACCAAACCCAGATTAAGAACTGCCATTCCAAACTAATGATTCTCAAGGGACCCTAGGGGGTCCAATTGTCACCAATCAGCTCTCTGTGATCCATTTGTTCTTCCTGGATAGAAACCATGGGTAGGTAAGGAAACACCTTCAAATGCTGATCTTAAGTGGCTTTTGAGACTCTTGGCATTTAACAGCAGTGAGCAGTGGCAGCAGATAAGCTGGAGCAGCAGCAAGTGGCACTCTCTAGTATTACAGCTCTTAAATAGGCAGAGAGGATCAGGAGTCCTCAGCCTGTGTTACACTTCTTTTGTAAGTTGGGGAGCTGGGAATCCTTACCCTTCAACAGCAACTGTTGAAGGTACAGCTTATGAGTGGGCCTAGATATCAGGATCCTCAGCCTTGAGAGTGGCCAGTGTTACAGCTCTCTGGACTTGACAGCTCTCTGGAACTCTTCTAGTGACCAAGCCTGCAGTTTCTCTATTGTGGCTATTTACAGCTTTCTATCCCTTTTCAGCTTCAGCTTTCTTTCCTCTCTTGCCTTCACTTTACTTCCACCATCCCTCTTCTTCCTGCCCTGGTTGCTCTTCTGGAATTGTTCAGTTGCCTCTGTGATCACTGTTGCTGCCATTCAGGAGAAAACTATCTCTATTCTTCTGCTGCCGCCACTGTTTCTGCTGCTGACTGCTGCCTCTTTTGCACCTGTCAACTGCAGCTGTCAGTGTCCTCACTTTACCACCTGCCTGTCAATAGGCTCTGCCCTTTTAATGCCCCAGTTCTTGTGACCCCTCCCCACTTTGTCATGTTCAGAGCTACAAGGTTCTCAGTTCCCCTGCCAGCATCAATGGAGCTGCGTGGGGGCTGTGGCTTGCTTCCCAAACAACTGGGAACCTTGCAGCTCCTTCTTGCTATCTCAGATCAGAGTGGCTCCCAGGATTGGAATTTCACTGGGATGGGGCCACACTCCACTTCTTCTCAGTCAGCAAGAGCCTAACAGCACTGCTTGGTAACTCCAATCTAAGCAGCAACCCAGGATGAGAGCTGTTGGGGAGGCACATCCCACTTCTTGTAAGTAGGTGGGAGCTTGTAGCTCCTGCTTCCTAGCTCCAATCAGAGCAGTTCCCAGCCCCATATTGGTGACCTGTGGCGCTGGGGGTTGGGGGGGCACACACTTTGCCTTCTCCTGTCAGCAGAGCCTTGTGGTTCCCCACTAGCTATGGCCAGTCATGGAGTGACCCAGCTCTGCTCCTGCTATCAAGAGAGCTGGCTATATCCCTGATTTGGTAAGTCCATGTTCAAGCTGTCACACCACAGTTTGCTGTCCTTGCCACCACCATCAGTCACTGCCACTCTGCCTTTACATTGCTGTCTTTGTTTCTTTGTGTTACCAGCTCAGTTATACTACTAAAGGTAGGCAGAAAGACCATTTGAGACAAGCTTTTTATTAGTCCTAATGCTGTAACACCAGCAACAAAGCTGAGAGACACTTTCCTGTGGTTCCTCCCCTGGTGTTACAGCCTGGGATAGGCAACATGGCCTTATGGCAATTATTTCCGTTGTTTCTGAGAAACTTGATTAGCTCAATTGCTACAGGACAGAGATGTACAGACCAGGTCTAATGAAGCCTGGGTGGGGCTCACAGGACACATGTGAGCAGTGTCCTGGGGCTTGGGGGGAGATCAGAGACTCTTGTGGGAAAGGAAAGCCACAACTTCCGTTCTCTGCTGTGCTAGTAGTTATTTTAAAAGTAGAGCTTCTTTGATCTGAGGTATATTAGCATTTCATCCTCCCTCAAATCAATATTCTTTTTCATGTGGGGATTTTGAGTCATTTTGTACTTCCTCTCTTAAAGTTCCATAAACCCCAATAAATAAGAATTCTGATTGTCTTCCCCTGGGGACAGAAGGCTTTTCTTTACTGCTGATAGAAATACTGTTGATTTCTTCTGATTCCTGTTTGATTCTTAGAATTTGATGGCACAGACTTCCTAGTCCTTTAAGGTTAATAGATATGGCAGAGGCTGCCTAATCAATTGTGTTAATAAAGATCTTTATTTTATCTCATTGAATAAAACACCTTCTTGAAAGAAGGACTAATATTCTTACCTGATGAGTAAATGTTAGACATATTCATAGTACTTTTTTCTAAATTAGGTGTTTCCTCTTAAAGAACTCTCTCCATTAAAAATTTTGGCACCCACAATCTATTCTAAGAGCATTGTGTCTTTTTTGCTTAAAGTACTATATTAGAAAATATAATTTTGGAACTTTTTTTTCTTTTTTTACTGGGGATTGAACCCAGGGTCTCACACATGCATGTGAGAGTTCTGTCACTGAGCTACATCTCCAGTAATGAACTTTTCTGATTTGTTTATTTGAGACAAGATCTGGATGTGTAGCCCAAGCTGTCCTTGAACTCGTGATCCTCCTGCCTCAGCTTCCCAAGTGCTGGGATTATAGGCCTGCATCACCTCACCCAGCTATGATAACTAATTTTTAAAGAAATAATACTCAGAGGACAGACACTAAGTGCAATATTCTGTCCCAAGTAGGTATCAGTAGAAAGTTAGTGCATTTCTGAGCCCTTGGTTTCATCAAGCTGTGACTAAAATACAAGGACTCCATGAGACATGTTCTACTGCCCTAATGACAAAAATTGGTGCTTCTGCAGATGGTCCTTCTGAGGAATTCAAGAGAGTGGCAGAATATAATCTGCATGTTGTTGTCGTTAGGTGCCATTGAGTTGGTATCTGGCTCATAGGGACCCTGCACACAACAGGTGAAACACTATTGTCAGTGCTTCTCTGCTGTTCAAGGGTTTTCAATGGCAGACTGATTTTTGGCAGTGGGTTGCCAGGGTCCATCTCCCAAGCTTACAGCACCTGCTGTTCCCAGATGGTCTCCCATCCAAGTACTAACCAGGCCAGATCCTGCTTAGCTTCCAAGATCTGACTGGATCTGATGCTGCAGGGCTACAGCTGCAGGCCGATAATCTGTACATTGCCAAGAAAATGTGAACGTTGAGAGAAAGGCTTGCTAACTACTCTGATAATGTGAGCAAAGATTTGTTAGTGTGCTGGGATTGGGCAGAATTTCCAGAGTTTGTGGGCCAACAATGAGTGTTTTCTGGAGACCAAATATGGACCACACCTGAGGGCCTTTGGGCAGGAGTTTCCCTAGGTGGCTGCCTGAGGAGCAGACAGGACTCAGCACAGAGAAGCTGGGCATTGTGGGGTTCAAGGAGCTGGGGAAAGGAATCAGTGATTAGCCAGGGACTTTGTGTCCCCCATCTCTAGGGAACATAGGTGAGAAAATCCCAGTAAGAACTTCCTCCAAAAAATCCTCAACTGTGTCCATGAGAGAAAACAATTATGTTTAAGTGTTTGCCTCACCCTGGGCGCCTGAAGCCATCTTATGACAGGACCAGGTGAGTAAGAATTTTCTTGCTCTCTTTTTATCTCTCTTTCCCCCACTTCAACTCTGGAGATGTCTGGAATATCACTTAGCAAGGGAGGGAAGAAAGAGTGGACAAAGGAGCGAGAGATGCCAGCTATGCTCCCTGTCATCCTGGGGGGCTTCTGACCTGCCTCAGTGCTTACCTGGGAACAAAGTAGCTCAATGGGAATGAAGCAGATTCTGTCTATGATCTGGGGCTGTGTATTTTACATGGTAATTCGGGACTGTTTTGTAATTTACAGTGCCCAGACTAATAACGAGGTCGGCCTAATTTTTAATCTAGAAGCAAGGGCAGAACTAGTTCCACTGAGGGAATAAAAAACAAAGTGAAGTGGCTATTTTGGTGAAACTTTTCATCCTGCTTGTTAAGTATACTACTTAAACTTATAATTCAAACTTTAATAAGAGATGGCAGCAAAGAACTTTTCTACAGGCACTTTAAACCTTCTTTCAGATCCCATAAGAAGGCCAGTTCACCATTACTCCTAGAATACTCCAAGGTGTACTTTTCTGAAGAGTGGGATTTAATTCTTTAAGACTTATGAAAGTAGCCAGGCGTGGTGGCGCACGCCTGTAATCCCAGCGGCTGGGGAGGCGGAGGCAGGAGGATCGCACAGACAGACAGTGTAACTTAACAACGAGACCCTGTCTCAGAAAATAATAAAATCTACAAAATGGGCTGGGGGTGCAGCTCAGTGGTCCAGGCCCTGGGTTCAACCCCTAGTACCGCAAAAAAAAAAAAAAAAAAAAAAAAAAAAAAAAAAAAAAAAA
>VMDO01007738.1:0-89134 GCA_007922755.1 Pedetes capensis | reverse complement strand
AAAAAAAAAAAAAAAAAAAAAAGAAAGTAAACACTTCGTGCAGAAAGTCTTGATCCAAAAATGACAATGTCAGCTAAACGAAACCGTAGTGTGCTTAGTGATACAACTGGTTTACATTTTGGGTAAAAGTCCTTAACCTTATTGTAGTCTAGTAACAGACCTCAGGCAGTCAGTACACACACAATAGTTCTGAGTAGCACTGGGGTCTGGCACCATGATTCATCTTGGTCACAGTGCAATTAGAATGGATGTATAGAAAATCTTACTTTTGTGGTAGATGAATGCCAGCATAGGTTGTATAATACAGAATTCTGAGACTATGGATTTTTTTTCTAAGGTAGTTTAACTCATTTTATCCTTAAAAAGCCCTAAAAACTGGAGTTACAATTTTTAGGGCTGTATCCCATATTTGGGTAAGAAAAAGAATGAACCAAAAGTGCCTGGGTCCAAATCACTCGGCTAATTTTAGTCAATGGCAGAAGCTAACAGAGGACCCTTCATTTCTTAATCACTAATGAAAACTGGAAAGTCAGAGGATGCTACTTAGAAGCCTCACCTTTAGTGATGCTGAGTGTGTTATCACCACTTGCTACAAAATCATAAAGTGCAACAAAGAGATTAGGATCACTCTCAGTGGCTCCAAGCAAATTCTCCTTGGAGCTCCACCTGATGGCTTCATTCAGTGCCTGGGATTCAACATCACAACCATAGGGGCGGTGCAAAGCTTCTGTAAGACACAAAATGGGAAAGGAATTCACAATGAGTTCAACAGCTGAAAATTCATTAGCATTCAGCACATACACAGAATTTTAGCTACTGGCCTACACTGAAAACTCCAAAGTGGAACAAAACTGTACAGTTTATGGAGTCATGAAGCATGAGAAAATAGTTACTATGTTTCCTGAGCAGTAGGTAGCAATTTACTTGTTGGAAATATAACAAGACAGTCTGAAAAAAAGACCATAAAGTAAGGGCTAACTGGGACTTATATGCATTCACCAAAAAGAGACCTCAATAAATAGTACAGGCACAGTTTTCTCAAAATGAAAACTAGAAATCTCATACTGGCCATGGTAGTGCACACATGTAATCCCAACGACTTGGGAGGCTGAGACAGAAGGTTTGCGAGTTTGAGGCCAGAGGCAGCCTGCATAACTCAGTGAGACAATCTTAAGATAAAAAATAAAGGGGCTGGGTGTGAAGCTCAGTGGTAGAGCATTTGCAATTTATGTGTGAGGCCCTGGGTTCAGTCCCTAGGACTGAGAAAAAAAAGGAAAAAGAAAACTATAAATCTCAAAAGGAAACAACAACTAGCTTTATAAAACTTACAGGATAGTTTGTTGTAGTGATGATTTTATATAAGAAATGGTTGTTCAACAAGTCATCCTAGGCTATGCTCCTCCTCTTACTCTATCCATATAAAACAAATTAACAGAAAAAAGATTTTTTCAGAAATATATAAATCAATTCTCTCTATAAAAAATATAGAAATAGTGCTTCTCGCAAAACAGTCCTAAAATTATCTGCTAAACAAAAGAAACATGTTTTTGGTTTAATACAAAATACTCTTGACACTACAAAATACTTTTTAAATGTTAAAGCTTGCAATTGTTCATGTCTTAGAGTTTTTTTTAAAAACTCTGTTTTCTTGGGCATATTTTTGTAAAATATCAATAATAAAAAAAATTCTAGAAAATACCACCATCGGTGGAGTTTTGAGTTTCTATCATGTGGAGTGGCTGCAGCCTTATAAGAGTGGTTTCTTCCACAAGGCTTTCCAGTTCCTAAATCTATTCACACTAAATAAACAGGTGATCCCTGGACCATCTTAAAGATCACCTATTTCTCAAAGCCCAGGTTGGTTATACAAAAACACAGTTATTCTGGAAGCGATTTTCCTAATCCCAGGGACTGTTTTTAGTGGCTGTCTGCCACGGCAAACTATCCAACTGTCTATGTAATATAACATTTTTCTATTGTATCTCTATCCCTCTACTCATTTTTAATTTAAGATTGATTTTATCATATTCAAGGGGGGGGGGAACCCCTTGAAAGTGTGATTCTCTTTTGCTTTGAGTGCATTCCCTCATCTCCATTTCAACTTCCAAGTCCTTAGTTCAGACCCCCAGCAGCTCTCACCTGGACTACTGCCTCCAGTCTTGTCTCCCTCAAATCCATCCTCCACACAGCTGGCAAAGTGATCTATTTAAGACAAAAATTTGACGACATCACTCCTTAAGCCTCTTCAATAGTTTACCATCAAGATGAAGTGGACTTTAAGACCTTTCATGATCAGTAGGTAAAGACCTACTTCTCTAACTTTGCCTTTCCCCACTCCACACTTAAACTGTTAACTTTAACAATATACCATGTTGGGTCCCACCTTTCTGTCTTTGTTTAAGCAGTCCATTACATCCGGAATGGGTTCTCATCCTACTTTCCTTTTGACTGGCTGATTTCCCACTTTATAACATTCATCTCTCCTAGGCATCTATAACCTCCCCTAGGGAAACCTCATATGCACCTCCTCTCTGTGCTCTCAAAAGCATGACACTTTATTAATGCATGCTGCATTAATACTGTCTATCTATGTTTGCTTCCCAAACTCCATAATGTACTCCTGAGAATTGCATCTTTTTCAGTCAAGGATTCCATAGTAAGTGTTCAGTGATTGTTAGCCCAGTGAATGCCTAACTTACACAAAAGTGATAAGAAACAATGAGATGTACCTTAAAGTCACATTTAAGTACCTTAAATGTGACATTAAGTACCTTTACTTTAGTACCTTTACTTAAAGTAAAGTACCTTTACTTTAAGTACCTTAAAGCCAGCATTTAAGAATTGGATTCAGCCAGGCACTGTAGCGCATGCCTGTAATCCCAGTGCTCAGGAGGCTGAGGCAGGAGGATCATCATGAGTTTGAGGTCAGCCTGGTCTATACAGCAAGGTCCAGGCCAGCCTGGGCTACACAGCAAGACCTTATTTCCAAAAAAGATGACTTCATATTGTATGCTAATTGACAATAAAAATAGGCTAGGAGTTTAGCTCATTTGGAAGAGTACTTGCTTAGCATGCACTGAAATCATTCAAAAATAAAAAATATCTTTAAAATTTGGCTTCATATCTAATATAGACAAATTCTGATTGTAGGTTAGATGCCCAGTTTTAGAATTTCACTTCATCACATTCCTTCCTTTTCTAAAAAAGAATGCATGCTTAAAATTCTAGAATCAGGCCAGATGCAACTCTGAATGACAGCAACAGGCAGGCTGAAAGAATTTTTTAAGCCAAGGTGCAGTGGTGCACACCTGTAACCCCAGCAACTCAGAAGGCTGAGATAGGAGGATCTCAAGTTGAAGACCAGAAGAAGCCTGTGCAACTTAGAAACCTTTTCTCAAATACAAAAGAGTCTGGGGATGCAGCTCAGTTGTAGAGAATTTGTGTTGCATGTTGGAAGCCCTACGTTCAACTCCCTCAATACTGAAAAATAAATAAATAAAATTCAAAAAATTTTAGATTTAATTTTGTTTTACATTAAGAATAGCACAATAAACTTAAAAGATATATCCACAGGTTCTGAAACCTTAATTTAAAGCAGCATGTGACTCCTTGTTTAAACACAGAGTTAAAGTACATTGAACAGGTGAATTACATACCAACATAATAACTTAGGATTATCAAATAAACAAAACATCATAATTTAAGAACATTCTTTAAACTGGTCACATATACTGTATTTTTCTTTATTCTAATGAAAAGATCATCTACTCCAGAAAAATTTCTACTAGGCTTAAAATGCCAGCCCTTTATTAAAATAAAAAGAATTGCAAAAAAGAAGAATACAGAAAATATCCATATTTATTAGTGTCAACACTGAATAACATTACACAGTCCACATTATTTTATTTTTGCCACTGATGGTGGTAACACATTGCAGTTTTGTAATTAATACTCTAATGATATCAAATAGTGTTAAGTAAATTTCACTGGTTTTAGATATGAGAAAGACCCTCTTGTCTAAAATTATAAGAAGGAAATCCTCAACTCAGTAGAACTTTTGTACTATCAATGACCAAATTAGAGATGCTATAGTATTAAATGGGCTGGGATTTAGCTCAGTTGGTAGAGTGCTGCACTGCAGTCTCTGAGGACCCGAGTTCAATTCCCAGCACCGCAAAAACGGGAGAAGGGCGTGGCAACCCACTCCCAAAGCGATCCCGAAACAGTCAGCCATTGAAAACCCTATGAGGGTCGCTATGAGTCGTCGGATACCGACTCGACGGCACCTAACAACAACAACAATAGTATTAAACAGATATTGAAGTCAACTTAAACTATGAGGACAAAAGTAGCACATTCCATGCATTTATACATTACTTTTGTGAAGCCCAGTATATTAAAATTTAAGATTTACATGGTACTGGCAAAAAAACAGACATGCAGATCAATGGAATAGAATGCAGGATCCAGATTTAACACAATTTCCATCAAAATCGCAATGATATTCTTCACAGAAATGGAGAAAACAATCCTAAAATTCATACAGAAGCACAAAAGACCCAGAATCACTAAAGCAATCCTGAGCAGAAAGAACAATGCAATGACTTCAAATTATACTACAAAGTCATAGTAACAAAAACTGTATGGTGCTGGCACAAAAACAGACGGGTAGACCAAATGAAGAGAATAGAGGATTCAGAAATAAATTCATGTAGCTACAGCCACCTGATATTCAACAAAGGTACCAAAAAAATAAGTTGGAGAAAAGACACCTTCTTCGACAAATAGTGCTGGCAGAAGTGGATATCCTCATGTAGAAGACTGAAACTAGATTCCTCTCTCTTACCTTGTATAAAAATCAGATCAAATGGATCAAAGACCTCAGTGTAAAACCTGAAACTTTGAAACTGCTGGAGAAAAACATAGGGGAAACATAGGCATATGCAAGGACTTTCTGAATAGGACCCCAAAAGCACAGGAAACAGCAGCAAAGACTGACAGATGGGATTGCATGAAAAAGCTTTTGCACAGCAAAGGACACAATTATCAGAGTGAAGAGACAGCCTACATAATGGGAGAAAATCTGCTAGCTATCCATCAGACAGGGGGTTATTATCTAGAACACACAAAGAGCTCAAAAAATTAAATAGCAAAAACCCCCTAAGTATCCAGTCAAAATCTGGGCAGAAGAACTAAACAGAGACTTAACTGGCCAACAATGATATGAAAAAAATGTTTAACATCCTTTGGTATTAGGGAAATGCAAATTTCCCTGAATGGCTAGCATCAACAAAACAAACAGCAAATGTTGGCAAGGACATGGGGAGAAAGGAACCCTACTACGCTGCTGGTGGGAATGCAGGTTGGGGCAGCCAGTGTGGAAATCAGTATGGAGGTTCCTCAAAAAGCTAAAAATAGAACTATCATATGACCTGGCTATACCACTCCTGGGTATATGTCTGAAGGAATATAATATACCACAGAGATACTTACTCATCCATATTCATTGTGGAGTTATTCACAATAGCCATGATATGAAATCAACAACTAGATGCCCATCAACAGACAAGAAGATAAGATATTGTGGTATATATACATACCATATAGTTTTATTCAGCCATAAAGGACAAAATTATGGCATTTGGTGGAAAATGGGTAGAATTAGAGACCATAATTTTAAGCAAAATAAGCCAGACCCAGAAAGACAAATATCAAATGTTTTCTTTCATATGTGGACGTTAGACTTCAATATATATTCATCCTTAAAACATAAGTCATGAAAGTAGAAGGGGCCCATGTGGGGAAGATAATGGACTAAAGAAAGGTGGGAGGGACAAGAAGAAATGGTAATAGAAGGAAGGAAAGGATATTACACATTTTGCCCTTAAGACAAAATCGGGATGTATATCTACAGATAGACATACACATTAACAAGACATGCAAGTAGAATGGGGACAGTTGGTGCGGAGGGAAGGGGGACCATGAAAAGGTAATGGAGGAAGTGGCCAATGAAATGCCTGGATGGAAATGTGAGACCATTAAGTTGTACACTAAAAACTACTAATAAAATAAGATTACTAGGAAAAAAGATTCACAAAACTAGTAATCCGAGCAAACATCTACAATGTGGTAGGTACTGTGCTGGAGTTCCGAACAAAGGCTAGAAATCACTAATAACTTTTCAACTTACTGTGCAAAACTTGCCTCCAGTCTCCCCACTCCCACTGCAAATCAGCTTCTCCTTCAGAATTCTCCACCTGAGCTCATGGTCCTTCCATCTTTTTCTGTGCTAAGGCCAAAAACTTTGTAATCATTTACAACACCTCTCTTCCTCTCACATACCACATCCAATCCACTTAGAACTCCTATTAGCACTACTTCAAAAAATATATCCAAAATCCATCCATTTTTCACTTACCCTCTCCATTACCTCCATCATCTCTCTGCTGTACTGTTTCTCCAGGATACTGATTTCCATGCTTCTATACTTGCTCCCTACTGTTTATTCTCAATTTATCAGCCATCTTTTAAAGCATGAATCAGTTTGTACTGTTCTTGTTTAAAACTTTTTGATGGCTTTCCAATTGTAGAAAAAACTCTGAAATCCTTAAAGGGTCCTTCATAGTTTCATTTGCTCAGTTCTCTTCCTATTACTCTTCTAACTTGCTACACTCTAACCACTGGCTTCCCTGCTACCACTTGAACATGTAGGCATACTCCTGTTTTAAGATCTTTGTTTTGGCTGTTTCTTCAGTCTACAACACTTGTCCCTACATGTTTAATTTAAATGTGACTCTCCCAGTATAATTTCTGACTATTTTATTTATTTATTTATGTATTTACTTATTTATTTATTTTAATCTATTTATTTATTTATTTGTGGTACTGGGGGTTGAATCTAGGGCCTCATGCTTGCATGCTGTGCAAATGTTGGACCACTGAGCTGCCACCTCCAGCCCATTTTTTTACTTTTTGAGACAAGGCCTCGCTAAATTACGCAGACTGTCTCTGGTCTCGAACTTGCGATCCTCCTGCCTCCGCCTCTGGAGATGCTGGGATTACGGGCATGTGCCACTGCACCTGGCTTGATTATTTTAAAGTACATATATTTTGGGGGTTGTGGATTTGGCTCAGTAGCTCAGTGGTAGAGTGCTGGCCTAGCAAGTGCATGGCCCTAGGTTTAGTCCCAAGTACAAGGAGTGGTGGACACATCTGTACCTGACAACACTCTCACATCTGTATGTGTCCTTTTCTGGTTTCTCTTTTCTGATTTTATCTTATTACCAAACATATTATACAATTTACTTACTAATAATTATATTCATGTATATTATCTAACTCCCCCCACTAGAATGGAAGCTTTATAAGGACAGCAATTTTTCTGTTTCATTCAGTGAATAATGAACTGAAAACAGTGTCTATCAAAAGGACTTTCAAAACAGATTGGTTGGCCAGGCTGTGGTGCACACCTATAACCCCAGCAGCTCCAGAGGCTGAGGCAGGATGACTGAGAATTCGAGGCCACAGGCAGCCTGTGCAACCTAGGGAGAGCCTGTGTCAAAATACAAAATAAAAAAGGGGCCCAGGATGCAGTTCAGTAACAGTACACTTGTGTAGCCTGTGTGAGGCCCTGGGTTCAACTCCCCATTACTGCAAGCAAGCAAGCAAAGATTTGTTGAATAGATACACCATGTAGACTGTCACACTCATAGACAATGCTATGAGAGGATAGAACAGAAAACAAAACTCTGAAAGCAGGTATGGCATCAGATTTTAAACTGGATAAGCACTTAAAGAGGATGATGAGTAAGAATTCTACACTGATGACAGTCAATGTGCAAGGACTTGTCTATAACATGTGGTTCACCCTTTCTTGGGAGAAACTCCAAGCCCAAAGCAGGACTGTTAAAGGCAAGTCAGCTTCTTAAAAATTGTATTATTTGACTGAAGAAGAAAACCAATGAGATCCACAGCACAACTTTATGCAAATTAATATATATACATATACATATATATATATATATGTACCAAACAATACTATATATTACTCAAATATACAAAATAATAAATCCAAGATAAATGTAATTTTTGATGCAAAAGAAGTGAAAGAATCACAGCTTGAAAAACAATCTTTTCCATTCCTCACTTCCCTTCTTCTCATCTCTGGTTTTATTATCTTTTTGGTTGAGTCATAAGATCTTCCTTCCTTCCTTTCTTCTTTCTTCCCACTCACTCTTTTGTTCTCATAGAACTGAGGGTCAATTTCCTGCCCAATCCATCTGCACAGGATATCCACTGAAATGACACCCTACCCACTAGCACCAAACCGAACAAAAATTTTTCCAAGAAAACACAACCTAAAATTTTTCTGAGGACAAGCATGAACAAAGATTGGATCAAAGAGTTAAAGAACTAAATGGAGGAGAAGCAGCTAAAGAATAAAGGCAAAACCAAAATGAAAAAAAAGCCTATGGGAAGAGCAAGTAAATGTTGCAGCAGTTCCCAGTCAGTTAGTCAACCTTTCTTTATCAGTGCAGACAGACACGTCTGGATGATTCAGATGTACTGTGCCTGCCTGAATGTAAATGTGTAGGCTGAGAATGTTTTATTTTTGAACACTGTGAAGTGACTACTGCATATTAACTTAGACGGAAAGTTAACTTATCTTTCATTAATCACTGCTGTAAGAGGTAGCTCATGGACTTAAGACCACAGAAGAGCTTGAATTTTACTAATGTGTTTAAAGGATTCAGGCAATAGAAATACTTTATGAAAATTAAGTAATTTTGGTTAATTTTTAGTGATGAAGGATATAACAAAAATTAAGCAACAGAGAAGTAGCAGCTTACATGAAGAAAATTATCACAATTAAACAAGTTAAAATCCAGAATAACAAAATATTCAAATTCAAAAGTAATTTGAAAACTTAATGTTTAATTTTAGTCATTCAATATCTTTATCAATTTAATTAGAAATGCCAGGTAGTAGTTGAAGAAATTAAAATATAAAATTTTCAGTTTAGGCATTTGAGTATTTTATAAACACTTTTCTTGCCAGAATTCTACTTTATTTGATTGCATATTCCCTAAGAAGTAAATAATTTTAATATGTCTTTTAAAAACTATGTTAGTTGGATAAATTATTCAATCGTTTTCATATAGCTTAAGTTTGTCAATCAAGACAGGTACACCTTAATATTACAAAATATCACATATTATTTATACAATCTTCCATTCAGCAAGTTTCTATTAAGATTCTACTATTCTGTTGTATATAGGGTAACTATCAGTTGGACTCGACAGCACCTAACAAAAACCACCACTACCACCACCACCACCACCACTGCGGGGCCTGGTGAGGCAGAAAGATCATGAATTCAAGGCCAGAGGCAGCCTGTACAACTTAGTGAGACCCTGTCTCAAAAATGAAAAATTCAAAAAGGGGCTAGAGGTGTGGATCGGTAGTATAGCACTTGTATGGGGCCCTGGGTTCAACTCTCTGGTACCACAAGGGGAAAAAAAAAAAAAAGATTCTACTATGAAATACCAGAAAAAATGCACATAACCTTCACTGACCCACAAAAGATAGTAACAACAATAGATTACTTTTTTAATATCACTATTCACACTTAAAGCCTGAAGCCGTAGCCCTGTGGGATTTCATCCTGTCAGATCTTGGAAGCTAAGCAGGGTTGGGTCTGGTTAGTACTTGGATGGGAGACTGCCTGGGAACACCAGGTGCTGTAGGCTTGGGAGACAGACCTGGCAGCCCACTCCCAAAAATCAACCTGCCACTGAAAACCCTAGGAACAGCAGAGAAGCACTGACAATATGTTTCTCCTGTTGTACACAGGGTCACTATAAGTCGGATACTGACTCAAGGCACCTAACAACAACATTCACACTTAATGATTGTGGTTATCCACCCTCCCCCAAGCTATCAACTCTGAACCATACCTGTCAAGTTGGGTAGAGAAGATTCTGAGGCCTCACTGCACAGGCAGCAAAGCGATGTGTCCTGATCTTTGCCATAACTATGAGGTGGAAGCACAACTGTCCCTAGGACCATACCTCTGCCAGAAGCACAAAAGTTAAACTGTTCTCTGTAAAGAAGAAGTCTTAGGATTCCATTCTCTGACAAGCTAGGCCACATGCATGTGACATTTATTCATGTACTCCGTGGCCAGAAGGAGCCAATAAAAGGATAAGCATTCACAACCCACAGTGGGTGGACAGTAACCTAAATGAAAGTGTCTTGTAGCCACCAAATAACTGAGTCAGAATGGAGCTACTTTAAAAGTTCTGGGAATATTTTAAGAGTGTGTCTGGGTGTATGTGTGTAAAATAAAACCACACAGGCCTATTTCAGTCACACATGAGTAACAAGCAGTTTAGTAATAAAATAAACTAAGGACCATACATACAGAAAAAGTTTTCATTCCTAAGGAGATGATGAGGTGGAACTGTAAAGTTTCCTTGGAGAAAACTTATTTACAAACACACACACACACACACACACACACACACACACACACACACACACACACATTGAAAAGACAGGAAACACCCACTAAGACTCATCTTTTACATCACTCAAGTTAATTCAAAAAACCACAAATCCAAAGTCAAAGAAATAGTTATGATGTGGTTCATAAGCACAGTCAGATGCCAGGAAATAACTGCCTTTATTAATATTTTGGCTATGTAGCTTAATACAGGCTAAAAGTGTGGCATAATTGTGTTGAATTTTTTTTTTTTCTTGCCTGGTATTGGGGGTTGAACCCAGGGCTTCATGTTTGCATGCTTTGCAAGTGCTGGACCACTGAGCTGCATCCCCAGCCCATTGTTTTAATTTTTTTTTTTTTTGAGACAGGGTCTCGCCAAATTACGCAGACTGCTTCTGGTCTTGAACTTGCGATCCTCCTGCCTCCGTCTCCCAAGACACTGGGGTTATTATAGGTGTGTGCCACTGCACCTGGAGGTGTTGAAATTTTTTGAGTATTAAACTTTAGAAAACAAAATTTAATACTTGTTAATATACAGGAAAAAAGTTAAAATTTAATACCTTGAAAATGAGGGTGCCTTATGAGAATTAAACGAGTAAAATCTATAAGTAATGGATGTAGTGTGTCTTACAGAAATAATACACAAGTGTATTTATAACTGCGTAGCTACAAACACTCATTGATTCAATGAGTGTTTTAATTAAGCAACTACCATGTACGAATGCCACATGTCCGTCAGTTAGTCATACTGTGGGAGCTTGTGTATTGCTGTGAGGCTGAAAGTTATGCCACTGGTACCTTGACATGAGCAGGGCCACCCATACTGGACAAGTTTTAGCTGATTTCCAGACTAAGACAGACTAGGAAGAAGATCTGGCAGCCCATGCCTGAAACAATTAGCCATTGAAAACTCTATTAATAGCAGAGAAGCACTGTCAGATATAGTGCCAGAAAATGAGTTCCATAGGCTATAAGGTATTCAAGACACGGGGAAGAGTTGCCTCCTTAAAGTCAATTTTAAAGTCAGGAATGAAGTAAAACCTCTGAGACCTCCTTATGCTGATGTGGTACAACTCAAAATGAGAAAAAATATAGTGACTGCAATGGCCTCAAACATAAAAAAGATCATGTGCATAGCACAGTGTTGGGTGGTGTTTCTTTCTGTTGTACATAGCACTGCTATGAGTCAGATTCAACTCAACAGTACCTAATTATAACAGCTGTGTACCAACCTCTGTTCTAGGTCTATAAAATTATAAGATAAGAGGACTGGAATAGCCCGTAGTAAAGTTAAAGTATAAATCATAACATTAGTAGAGAAAGAATGGCTTTGATATGAGTAATTATTAACAGTTTAAAAAATACTTATGCTTTCAATGAAATTAATCTTTATAAAGCCAATACTGTCAATATCATTGGGAAACAAGAATTAAATGACTAAAGATTACCTCAAATAAAGACTTAGAATTTCAAATGTCAGGTAGTTTCTCCTATGGATTATAAAAAAATTCTGGGAAGAGATCACCATAATCCATGTTCTAACCATATGCAGAGTCTATACCTAAATCTGCTATTTAAACTGCCAATATATTTTTAATTGCTCTTCTTTTGGAACTAAGAGTAAAGAAGAGATAAAAGAGTAATCCAAACATGATATAGACCTACAGTGGACTACTATTTGACCATAATAAGGAATGAAAATCTGATCTATGTTACAACCTAGATCGGCTTTGAAAACATGATACCAAGTGAAATAAGTCAGAGACAAAAAAGGGCAAATATTGTATATTTTCATTTATATTAAATATCTATAATGCTTTCTCTTTCTCAAAATCTAGTTATATAAATGGATGGTTACATAACACTGTGAATATATTTAATGCTACTGAACTGTACCCTGAAAATAATTAAAATGGTAAATTTTTAAATTATAGATATTTTGCCATAATAAAAATTAAAATTACCTGGATCTCCAAAGACATCTTGTTGATGTAGGTTGTATTTATCATTATTTACCATATTTGAAATTAAAATAGAAATTTTAATGTTTATTACTTCTAAAATAACAACAAACCTACTTTGTTAGTATAATTTTTTTTTTTTTTTTTTTTGCGGTACTGGGGGTTGAACTCAGGGCCTCGCGCCTGCATGCTTTGCAAGTGCTAGACCACTGAGCTGCAGCCCCAGCCCATTTTTTTTACTTGTTGAGACAGGGTCTCGCTAAGTTACACAGACTGCCCCGGGCCTTGAACTTGCCATCCTCCTGCCTCCGCCTCCCGAGCTGCCAGGATTACAGGCATGCGCCACCGCGCCCGGTAGTTGTTAGTATAATATTTTTGTTAAAAATACTTTTCACCAAAGACCCTGAAGAAAACGTCAAAACATTAAAGAAAGAAATTGCAAAGGATACTAGAAGGTAGAAGGACCTCCCCGCTCATGGATTGGGACAATCAATATTGTAAAAATGGCTATACTACCAAAAGCAATTCACAGATTAAGTGCAATCCCCATTAAAATTCCAATGACAGACTTTGCAGAAATAGAAAAAAGAATCCAAAAATTCATATGGACATACAAAAGACCACGTATAGCCAAGACATTCTTAAACTGCAAAATTACTGCAGGCGGGATCACAATCCCTGACTTTAAACTGTACTACAGGGTTATAGTAGCAAAACCACAAAATAGTAGCAAAACGTACAAAAATAGGCCTAAAGACCAGTGGAATAGAATTGAAGACACAGAGATACACTCACACATCCACAGTCACCTGATCTTTGACAAAGGATCTAAGCATGCAAACTGGAGAAATGATAGCCTCTTCAACAAATGGTGTTGGGAAACTAGAATTTCCACTTGCAGAAAAATGAAAACAGACCCACTCCTCTCAATTTGCACAAGAGTTAATCTGAAATGGAAAAAAGACCTCAACATAAAACAGAAACCTTAAATTACTAGAAGATAGGAAACATGCTCCAACACATAAGAATAGAAAAGCATTTCCTTAATAAGACTCCAATTGCTCAGGAAATTGCAAAAAGAATAGACAAGTGGGATGACATGAAATTAAAAAGCTTCTGTACAGCAAAGGAAACAATCAACAGAGTTAAGGAATAGCCCACTAAATGGAAGAAAATCTTCACATCCTACACATGTGACAGAGAACTAATTTCTAGAATTTACAAAGAACTCAAGAAAGCAATTCCCAAGACAACAAATAATCCAACACACAAGTGGGCAAAGGAACTGAACAGACAGTTCTCAAATGAAGAAGTTCATAAGGTTAGGAATCACATGAAAAAATGTTCAATACCCCCAGCCATTAGGAAAATGCAAATCAAAACAACTCTGAGATTCCATCTAACTCCAGTAAGAATGGCCAAGATCAATAAAACAAATAACAACAAATGCTGGGGAGGTTGTAGAGAAAAAGGAACCCTCTTACAGTGTTGGTGGGACTGTAAATTGGTTCAACCACTTTGGAAATCAATATGGAGATACCTCAGAAAACTAAAAAATAGAACTGCCATATAATCCAGCTATACCACTACTGGGAATATACTCACAGGGAGATGAGTCATCATACGACAGAGACACCTGCATCTCCATATTCAATGCAGCACTTTTCACAAAAGCAAGGATATGGAAACAACCAAGGTGTCCGTCAACAGAAGACTGGATAAAAAAATTAAGGTACATATACACAACAGAATACTGGTTGTTGTTGTTAGGTGCCATTGAGTCAGTATCCGACTCATAGCAACCCTCATAGGGTTTTCAATGGCTGACTGTCTCAGGATTGCCTTAGGAGTGGATTGTCAGGTCCTTCTCCCATTTTTGCGGTGCTGGGAATTGAACTCAGGACCTCAGAGACTGCAGCACAGTGCTCTACCAACTGAGCTAAATCAATGTCCCTGCTATTCAGCAATAAAAAAATGAAATAATGTTATTTGCAGCAAAATGGATGGAACTGGAGACAATCATCTTAAGCAAACAAACACAAACTCAAAAAGAGAAATACCATGTTCTCATTCACAGGTGGGAGCTGAATCTTAAAGAAAGAAAAAGTCCTATTTGTATGTTGATGTATAAAAAATGCTCAATTAAAATTAGCAAATAAGGGACAATATACAGAGCAGAAAGAAGGAGAGAGGGAACTAGCAGAGGGAAGTGAACATTGTGGAAGGCAGGATGGGGAGGAGACTCAACGTAGAGGGATAAAGGGGGAGAGGATAATCTCACTGTAAACAATGCAATGTCATGAATACATTGGAAAAATAGAGGAATAAAACCCAAATATGCATTTGAGTTTTACTATATATTAGCCATAAGGCTCCATAAACTTTGTGGGTTGATGAAAGTGTTGCCAGAAGTGATGTAATGGATGCATAATGGAAAAAGCCAATTCTGTATTACTTTGTACCCCATCATCATTTACTAATAACGGGAGATAAATAAAAATAATACTTTTCAAAAGAACTAAAAGAGTAGCACTGCCATTTTTTGCAAATGTCTTTAACAACAAGTGGAGGTGAGGAAGTATACTATTTAAGTAAAGGTGGCAAACTAAGGCCAGAAGCAAAAAAAGGTTCTAAGCAGGGATGTAATGGGGAGAGAGGACAGAGAGGAAGAAGTTATGTGCAAAAACACTGAGGTAGCAAAGAACCTGGCATGTACAGAAAACGACAAGTGTGGCTATGGCTGAGGAAGCCAGGGGCTGGCCAGATCAAGCACCTAAAAATTCAGAATTCTAGTCTATGCACAAAGGAAATCCAGTCGAGTTTTAATCAGGCAGATCAAATCCAGTGAGTCCAGTTTTAAGCATGCAGTTTTAAAAGATCACTGTTGCTGTTGTTGTTAGGTGCTGTCGAGTTGTGTCCAATTCATAGTGACCCTCACAGGGTTTTCAATGGCTGATTGTTTCAGGATTGCCTCGGGAGTGGATTGCCATGTCCTTCTCCTGTTTTTGCAGTGCTGGGAATCAAACCTAGCACCTCAAAGACTGCAGAACAGTGCTCTACCAAATAAGCTAAATCCTAAACCAAAAGATCACTACTGTAGGGGAAATGGTTTACTTGGAGAAGGAAATCAGAAAAAAAAAATAAGTAGTAGTTCAGGAATAAAATTATATTGGCTTGAAAAGCAGAACTTATAGATACGGTCTGCAGATGGAATCCATGGGGCTTGCATGCTCCTTGTTGTTGTTAGGTGCCCCCGAGTTCGTGTCCAACTCATAGCAACCCTATGTACAATAGGCAAAACACTATTAATGCTTTTATGCTATTCATAGGGTTTTCAATGGCTGATATTTTTGGGGGGGAGTGGGTTGTCGGGTCCTTCTCCCAATGCATACTACTTAGATATAACAAAAGAGAAAGAATAAGAGATAAAATGGCTGCCATATTTTAGGCTTGAGTACCTGGGTAAATGGCCATGTGCTTCATTAGGTACAATAATAGTGTATCATAAGTTGCGTGGATAAGTAAATTTGGGAGTTTCAATTTCGGCAGTATGATATATAAATCTGAAGTATGATATATAAATATAAAACTCAGAGAAAATCCTAGGCTGTAGTCACCAGAACATATATGGTATTTAAAACCATGGATCTGAATGAGATCACTTAGGGACATATTAGCCAAACAAAAAGTACAGGATCAAAGCCAGGTGTAGTGGTGCACATCCCTTATCACAGCACTTAGGAGGCTGAGGCAGGAGGATCAGGAGTTTGAGGCCAGTCTGTGCCACATAGTTGCAGACCAGTCTGGGCTTCATGGCAAGATCCTGTTTCCAAAAGTGTACACACAAAAAAAGTGTGCAGGATCATACCTACATGAAACAATGATTCAAATCACTGTAGATTTCTCATTTGAAACCTTGGAGCCTAGACAGTAGCAGAAAGACATAGTCTCGTGCTGAGTAAAACAAAAAACAAAAAAGAGCTGGGGATGTAGCTTAATTGAAAAGTGCTAGCCTGGCATGCTTAAGGCCCCAGACTCAACTCCCAGCAACATAAAAACAAACCGTCAGTGTCTGGGTAAACAGAACAGACTTCTCCACTTGAGTTGTTTAAAATATGTTTGATAGCTAGAAGAAATATAACACTGTCTGTATGAGCCCTTAAATGTATGTACTTATAAGAATTATAATACTATAAAAAGGAGAAAGACAAGGGAATATGATGATAAGGTTTCCACATTTCATTTGAAGTTGTAAAATACTGAATCTAAGTAGAATGAAAAGTTCAGTATATATACTAAAATCCCTTCAGTGACCACTAGAAAAACTAAACAGAAAGATATAGCCAAAGATAAAGTAGATAATTAAAAGGGAATATTAAATAACAGAGTTCAAATAATCCAAGAGAAGACAAGAAAATGTAAATAGAAGAAAAAAAGTGGTAGAAACAAAATCTAGACATAATAAAAATGACACTAAATACAAATAATCTAAACACTCATAACAACATTGTCAGAATGAATATGTAATACAATCTTATAAAAGGCTATTGATAAGAACTTCACTTTAAGTATAATCATACAGATAGGTTAAAAATAAAAAGACCAGGCTAGGGATATAGCTCAGTTGTAGAATGCATGCCTCGCGTGTGCAAAGCCCTGCGTTTGATCCCCAGCACTGCCAACAAAAAATTTTACAATAAAAAGAGCATGAAAACAGACGTCTTCACAAAAACTTGCATGCCATGGTTCATGGCATTATTCAAACTAATCAATTGTGAAAACAAATATCTGGGAACCATCAACTGATGAATAGATACATAAAATTACTCAGCAATAAACAGGAACAAAATACTGATACATGCAATAACAGATATACCTTAAAAATATGCCAGATGAAATAAGTCAATCAAAAATTAACATGTATTATGTGATACCATTTAGATGAAACATCTAGATGAGGTAATACACAGAGACAGAAAGTAGATGAATGGTAGCCTAGGGCTGAAGTGTCTACAGCTATACCACCCTGGCAATCAATCTCATCAGATCTCGGAAGCTAAGTAGGGTCAGGCCTGGTTAGTACTTGAATGGGAGATTACCTGGGAATACCAGGTACTGCAGGCTTGAGAGAAGAATCCCGCAACCCACTCCCCAAACAGTTATTGAAAACCCTATGAATAGCAAAGAAGCACTGACAATAGCGCTGGGCCTGGCACAGTGTCAGGTAGTGTTTTGTTTTGTTATATTTAGGGTCACTATGAGTTGGACCCGGCAAAGGCACCTAACAACAACAGACCTGAGGTGAGAGGAGGAACAGAGTAACTGCTGATGGCTACAACTACCAAGGTTTCTTTTTGGAGATGAAAAAGTTCTTATAGTAGATTATACTAATGTTTGAAAAACTCAATGTACAAAAACCCACTGAATTCTATATTTTATTATTATTCTTTTTCTTTCGTTTCTTTCTTTTTTGGGGGGGGGGGATTGTGGTACTTGAACCCGGGGCCTTGCACATACTTTCCAAGTGTTCTACCACTGGGGTACACCTCCAGCCCATTTTTATTTTTTACTTTGAGTCAGGGTCTAAGTTACACAGGCTGCCTCTGGCCTAACCTGTGATCTTCCTGCCTCTGCCTCCCGAATCACTGGGATTACATGCATGTGCCATTGTGTCTGGCTTTTTATATTTTAAACAGGTGAATTTTTCTGATTTATGTATTGTATTTGCACAAAAAATAATAATAATTCTACATAATGCAGGACTCCATTCACATGAAATTTCCAGAAAGTAGATTAGGGTTACCTAGGTCAGGGTGGGAAGGCTAACTGGCTGCCAGCTAGTACAAGCAATATACTGGGTGATAGGATTGTGGTGAGGACTGCAAATCTCTATTCCTATTTTTTAAAAAATCATTGAATTATATATGTTTTAGGATTGATAAATTTTATGGGACATAAATTATAACATAACAAAGCTATTTTTTAAGTATACAAGGTAAAAAATAAAAAGCAAAACCAAACTTTTGCTCTATAAAAGACTTTTTTTTGAAACAGGTTCTTGCTAAGTAGCCCAGGATAGCTCAAACTTGCATTCCTCCTTCCTCTGCCTCCGAAGTGCTGAGACTTAGGCATGGGCCACCACACCTGGCACCAAAAGACACCGTTAACACAATGAAAAAACAAGCTGTAACCTCAAAAAAAAATTTACAAATCATATATATATACATATGACAAAGGACATAAATCCAGAATATAGAAAGAACTCTCAAACTCAACAATATGAAAACAATCACTCAATTTAAAAATGGATAAAACTCCTCTTCACCTAGGATGATATGTTGTTGTTATGTGCCGTCGAATCAGTATCCGACTCATAGCGACCCTCTGTACAACAGGGGAAACACTATTGTCAGTGCTTCGCTGCTGTTCATAGGGTTTTCAATGGCAGATTGATTTTTGGGAGGGGACTGCCAGGTCCTTCTCCCAAGCCTACAGCTTCTGGTGTTCCCAGGTGGTCTACCATCCAGGTACTAACCAGGCCCAACCCTGCTTAGCTTCCAAGATCTGACAAGATCGAATGCCACAGGGCTATAGCTGCAGGCAGGATGATTTAAGAATGATAAATAAGATGTTCATTGTCAGTAACTGTTGAGGAATTACAAAGTAAAGTCACAGTAAGATACTACTACCTATTGATGAGAGTAACATAAAAAATACTAACAATACTAAGCACTAAGGGGAGTGAGGACCAAATGGAACTCTCATACATTGGAAATGAAACGCAAAATGGTATAGCCACTCTGGAAAATAATTTGGCATTACTCAGAAAGTAAAACATACACTTACCATATGTCCTGGCAATCCCATTCACGAGTATTTATCCTGGAGAAATGAAAACTTATGTTCACACAAAACTTACACACAAATGTTTATAGTAGCTCTATTTACAACTACTCAAAACTGAAAACAATCTAAATATCCTTCAACAGATGAATGGATGAACAAACTGTGATAACATCCATATAATGGAGTACTACTCAGCAATAAAAAGTAATGAACTAGTGATATCTCAAATGAATTGATACACACAACTTGGCTGGATCTCAAAAATATACTGAGTTTCCCAAAGAAGCCAGTAACAAAGTTACATCCTCCAAAGACAAAACCATTGTGGTTGCCAGGGGTCGGGGAAAGTGTGACAACAAAATGAGTTCTATGGATTTTTTTTATAGGATGATGGAACTATTCGGTAGCCTGAGTGTGATGATGATCACATAAATCTACACTTGGACTAAAATTTATAGAACTACACAACCAAAAAGGGCCTATTTTACTGTATATTAATTTAAAAATTAAAAAAAAAATTTTAAACTGCAAGAGCCAATATTGAGCACTGAAGAACTCTCATCTCTAAAAAGTTCAAACAGAAAGAATAGGAGCCAGCAAAGGAGACTAAGAACACTCAACAAGGAAGGACAAGAAAGCTACCAGAGACAGATGCATGATATGCATGATACCTGGACAAGGAACAAATGATCAAGAGTCAACTATTCCCAAGTACTGCCAAAAAAAAAAAAAAAAAAAAAAAAAAAAAAAAAAAAAAAAAAAAAAAAAAAAAAAAAAAAAAAAAAAAAAAAAAAAAAAAAAGAAAAGAAAGAAAAAGTCAACTACTATTGAGAAGTTAATAAATAAATGAGTACACGGAAGTATTTATGTATTTTTAAAACTATGTCACAAGAAATTTTCCATATTCTTATAAATGTTTTAAAACTTTAATGGTTATATATGGGAGAAGGATGTGCAGGCCACTCCTGAAATAATCAGCCATTGAAAACCCTATCAGGGTTGCTATGAGTCAGACCTGACTCAACAGCACCTAACAACAACAATGGTTATACATTCCATCTTGCAGAGGTACCATCATTTCCAATTTGGGCCTAATACCAAATAACACTAATATGTACTTTATACCTCTTAATATTTCTCCTAATACTATTGTTAAGACAAATTTTCAGGTCAAAAGGTATTTTTAAAGCTCATGATTCATCCTCAAAAAAATGAAGCTCTTTACACTCATCAGCTATGTATAAATGCTCAGTTCACTAGAGTGAAGTGTAATTTGAAAGGCAAGCAACAATAAATTGTTTAAATTCACAATTCACTGCTAGTAAGGTGAAGAAAACTAGAATGTCACCCCAAGACATGCCTCTGACATAAATATTATTTTTGACCTAAAGGTAATTAAGATACAACCAATGGAGGAAAATCTCTCCCTCCCCTGTTGCTTTTCTGCCTAAAGTTAAAAGTTCTCCTTCACTGGAGACATATCTAGACTCCCATCTGCCCAGAAGAATTTGCAAACAAACCAGACTCCATCAGTTTCCTTCCATAAAATTACTTTTCCATTTTCCTCACTTTTGGGAGCTAAAACCACTCCCTTTTGTCATTTCTTTATAAATTTATTATTCTTTCTTGAAGATGCTATATAAGCCAGACTTTTACGTCACTGCTATGAATTACTTTTGACTTAGGTTTCTCTCACATGTGTATTTCATATGTTAATAGATTTGTTACTTTTTCTCTTGTCACTGTTGTTACAGAGATCTGTCTCAAGTAAACAGCACAGAGCTTGTGGAAAAGTTATATTTTCTCCCCAACAAAGGTAAAACATTTACCATTCTTTTGCTATTTTTCAATTTATTCCTAGTAACGTAAAACATTCCCGTTTCTTCCTCACTCCACCAGCCCCACTATTTTTTGCAGTACTGGAGTTTGAACTCAGAGTCTTACACATATTTTGCAAGTGCTCTACCATTGAGCTGGACCCCTAACCCCTTTTTTATTTTTTGAGACAGAGTCTCACTAAATTGTATAGGCTGCCTCTGGCCTCCAACCTGCGATCCTCCTGCCTCCATCTCCTGAGTAGCAGGGATCACAGTCATGAACCACAGTAGCTGGCTTGCTCTCATTTCTCTTATGAATGGCACAGACAGTATATTGAAATCAAAATGGGAAATATACAAAATACAACTTCTACTGGTACTCTCATAAGTGGATGCTACAAAGAAACAGTTTCATTTGTACCTAAGCAGGCTCACGATTTCAAACAGCCTCATGACAGACGCTATTTTTCTAAGAGCACCTATCTTTTAGAGTAGAGAACCATCTCAGATGATATACTCGACAATAGTCCACTTTCCCCTTTACACATCAGGATGAAATAGAGAACATAACAGAGATCTAGGCAAAGAAAGGTACTTCTAAGACAGGAGTCCTTTAATATTTCAGGATCCAATGGAAGATCTTAAAATATGTTCAATTGTAACATCACTGAGATGAAGAAATACAGCTAATGTCAGACAAAAGCAGATGATTTCTAATCTGACTGCTGCCCTGCCCATTATGAACCCTTGCCTATTCCACTCCCAACATAGAAGCTGACTAGAATTCTAAGAAGGAAAGCACCAATTCCACATCACATTACTTTACCCTTAGCAATCATCTCTTTTCCTTTTCTTTCATGAACTTGAGGCTTTTGGAACAAAAATTGGCTGTTGGTTACAAAAAGACAATGACCCTTCATTTGGTAATATGATTCATTCTCTTTTGTCTTTGTGGCACTTGGGCTGTCCCCAAGGCCCCATGCATGCTAGGCAAGTGCTCTACCACTCAGCTATAACCATAGTCTCCCCACACCTTTTTGTTGTTGTTGTTGTTGTTGTTGTTAAAGTCTAAGAGATCAGGCTGTATTAAGCAGTCCTGGCCTCTGACACTCAAAGAGTTGGGCTCTGAGTTTACAACTGTTGTGCTCTGAGTTTACAACTGTTATTTGTAAAACAAGAAAACAAATGGTAAGTACGTCATGGTGTGCGTAAATCAAATTAAATGCATATGGAGTGTTTAGTAGAAGGCTTGACATCGTAATTCAAAACTTTACTTCTTCCTATTAATCTAAAAGGAATGTTTTATTACTTTATTTTTATATTTTTCTCCCTTTATTAGTAAATGATGGTGGAGTACAGAGTAATACAGCATTGGCTTTTTCCATTAAGCAACTATTCCATCACTTCTGGCTACACTTTCATGAGCCCACAAGGCTTAGTGTTTTCCCACTTTACATCTCTTGGCTGGATATGCAGGTGCACACCTGTAATCCTAGCAGAGAGACAGGAGGATCATGAGTTTCTGGCCAGTGTGGGCTACATAGTGAGGACTTGCCTCAAAAAAAATGAATAAGCCAGATGTGGTGGTGTACAGCTATAATCTCACAAACTTGGGAGGCTGGGGCAGGAGGATCATGAGTTCAAGGCCTGCCTAGGCAACTTAGTGAGACCCTGTCTCAAAATAAAATAAAGGGCTAGAGGTGTAGCTGAATGGGAAAGTGCTTGCCTAGCATGTGAGAGACCCTAAATTCAATCTTGAGACCATAATTAATTAATTAATTAAAAGGTTAAGAATAAATTGTTGGGCTCAAGTTGGAAGATTTGGCATGGCTAAGAAGAAACGGTATAGCAATAAAATAAGCAATAGAAAATTTAAGATCAATTCTTTTAGGGCTGAGGATGTAGTGCAATGGTTGAGTACTTGCTTGGCATGCAGAAGGTCCTTGGGTTCAATCCTCAGCACAGATTAAAAAAAAAACAGATTAAATCTCTTTAGCTTAGTCATTAACAGTAGTTATAGGGTATCTCAGATACGTTTCATACTCACAAAAAATAAAAATGATACTTTACTAAGGATCAGAACTATGCTTACCCTGTCTACTCAAATCCTCCATTTCTTCCAAGGTGTAGATCAAGTTCTGAGATTCTCCTTAAACCTGACAGATCAAGTAATCTCTCCCTTCTCCTACATTCAGTGCACCCTTTGCCTAAAACAGCAATTTTATACTGATTTGGGACATCTTTTGTACAGTATTTACTATTTACTACTACTTCCTATTTGTATGATGCTTTCTTTCCTCAAGTACAATTACCTTTCTTTTCAATATGCTTCTCTGTCCAATGAAACCAGCAAAATGATTTGCTACTAAATAGTGAGTGACAAAAAGAATTAACTCACTGTAAAAACTAAGATCTTGTCACAAAAAATAAAAGCTAACCTGGGCACAGTGGTGCACACCTGTAATCCCAGCAACTTGGGAGACAGATGCAGAAAGATCACGAGTTTGAGGCCAGAGGCAGCCTGTGTAACTCAGTGAGGCCTTGTCTCAAGATAAAAAAAATTAAAAAGGGGCTGGGGTGCAGCTCAGTGGCAATGTTCGCAAAATATGTTTGAGGCCCTGGGTTTAGCCCCCTGGTATTGGGGGGGGAGGGAAGGCTAAAATAGTATCTTTTCTCTCACTACACCAATGTTTCTCAATGTTATTTTCACAATCAGGAGTAAAAGTCAATTTAAATAATATTTTTAATTTTTTTACTTTTCATTTTTGGCCACAGGGTTTCACTATGTATGTAGCCTAGGCTGGCCCTGAACATATGATCCTATTGCCTCAACCTCCCAAGTCTGGGATTACAAGTGTGTATAATCACACTGGGCTCTGAATTAATTCAATCAAATTCCTCCCTAACATAAGAAATTATATACTAAAAGGGAGGAATTGAGCTTTGCAGGATCACAAACCACTATAAATATCTAAGTTATTATCACTGCTGTTGAAAATGTCCAAACAGGATGCATTAACTCCTGTTCCAGTAGGAAACCTTCACTGATTAAATAACCATAGATATCAAAGTCCTCTATTACAAAGTCATCTATTTTTGTTTTTCCTAAGAGGAAAAGAACAATAGAAACAAAGCATAGAGAAAACAAAACAAAATGTACTGTAAATTTAAGACCAAACCAAGACATGTGAGAAAATGGGTAGGCTAATTATTAATACTTCCTCAAACTAATATCAATGTATTCAACATTTACTCAAAGAGAAGCCTGAAGGTTGTACTGAGGAAAAAAAGGAAAGTAGAGAGGAGAAAGAAGCCTAAATGTGCTTCAGGCCTCTTCTGTGGTTCTGAACAATTCATCTCTGGCCCTAAACTGGAGGTCCTGAACCCACCAGAAAGCCCTGCAGTTAACCAGAATTATCAGCCTCAGCAGACTGGCATACCCTTTAGTAGTCTAATACACTAGCCTAAATTGCATATAAAAATATTTCACAAAGATCAAAAAAACTGTGACCTGGGCATGGCAGCTCATGCCTGTAATCCCAGCATGTGGGAGGACAGCCTGGGATACATAGTGGGACCTCATCTCAAACAACAATTAAAACAATGATATATAAAACACTTTCTCTGAGAGGATTCTTAGTAAACAATTTTTCAACCTTGTCATTTCCAGTGAGCCTTTAGAAACCAACACTACAGAGAAGAGCCAGGAGGCATATTCTTTGGTAAATCTGTTAGAGAAGGAATGTGCCCTGATTAGAAGAGATGACTGTGTATGTGTGTAAAACAGTAAGATGAGATGTCTGTGGTCAAACAATAGATGTTCTTGACATTCAAACAAATGAATTCAGACTCCTCACAGTAAATGAATCAGAGCCATTCTATATCTGGGAGAAGCAGTAACATATATGTTGTACTCTTTAAAGAACACTAGTGTATAAAACTTTTGGTGGGCCACCTGGAGTTAAAGAGAGTAACTAAAGCTATATACTGTGGCCCACACCTGTAATTCCAGTTACTTGGAAGGCTGAAGCAGGAGTATCCTGAGTTCAAGGCCAGAGGCAGCCTATACAACTCAGTGAGACCCTTTTAAAAAAAAATAAAAAATTAAAAAGCAGGCAGGCTGTAGATACAGCTCAGTAGTAGAGCACTCATCAAGCATATGCAAGGGCCTGGGTTCAACCCCCCCTAGTACCAACAAGGAAAAAGGTGATGGGTGGGAGGTGAGATGAGTAACTAAAAGTTTGCTGTAGACTAAACTGGAATGGTGAGACCTGGCCACAGACTGGAGAACAACATAGAGATTCAAGAAATCTTTGGGCTTGTTTGATTGATTGGTTGGTTGGTTTGGTTTTTTGAGAGTTTCCGTACCCTATGTACCTCAGGTTGACCTTAAACTTGTGGTCCTCCTGCCTCCACATCTTGAGTGCTGGGGTTAAACATGGGCACTATAATGCCTGGCTCAAAAAATCCTTTTAAGAACAAATTTGGTAACTACATGGAAACAGAGGACATATATAGGAAAGGAAACAAATACTAAATTTTCAGCTTAGAGCAAAATGAATATAAAGTAACATCCAAAAAATAACAAAGAAAAAGTTATAAGAACAAGACTAAATAGAAGTGAGGTGTATCTACTAAGTACACAAACTTATAAGTTAATAACATGGTTCCACATTTTATATACAAGATAACATAAATTATTAGCATTCCATCAAAAACTTTTTTTTTCATTTTTTTATTTTTTATTTTATTTATTTATTTATTTTAGGGGGAGGTAGTACTTTGGGATTGAACCCAGGGCTTCACACAAGCTAGACAAGTGCTCTACTACTGAGCTCTACCCCACAACCCCCTTTTCATAATTTTATTTTGAGACAGTGTCTTGCAGGCTGACTCTGGATCCAACTCATGATCCTCCTACCTCAGCCTCCCAAGCTGCTGAGATTACAGGTGTGTGCCACAGTGCCCCGCCTCAAAAATTTTTTATCAAGTGGCAATAATTGCAAGGTTTTATATTCAGTTTCTGAAATGCTCTGTAGTCCAAAATATTATATTTCTGAGTGGTGCCAGATAACCCAAATTTCTACTTCATTCCTTTTTGTTTCTCTTCATTCTACGCATTCTCCTTAGGTGAAATGAAGTGATTTACACACATTCCTTTTTGTTATAAACTCTAAGCTGCTGGCTGTTCTATTAATTTCCAGTGGCTGCTATAACTATAAACTAGATGGCTTAAAACAAGAGAAATGCCTTCTCCCGTAGTTTTAGAGGTCAAAGCCTAAAACCAGCACTACTGGGAGAAAATTAAGGGATCAGCAGAGCCACACCTCCCTAGGAGGCTTTAAGGGATAATTCATTTCTTGTGTCTTCCAGTTTTAGTGGCAGCCAGCATTTTTTTTTTATGTTTTATTTGCATTGTTTTTATTTATTTATATGTTGGTGGGGTACAGAGCGATGGGACTTTGCTATTTCCATTATGTAACTAATACATTATTTTTGGTTACACGTTCATCAACTTACTATTTTACAGATCTTTCTGACTAACATGTAATAACAATCATATGCATTCATGGATTATCCCTCTTTTCCCCCATGTATTCATATGTTGTTGTTGTTAGGTGCTGTTGAATCATGTCCGACTCATAGCAGCCCTATGTACAACAGAAGGAAACATTCCCCGACGTTGTGCCATGCTGGGCACTATTGTCAGTGCTTCTCTGCTATTCATAGAGTTTCAATGGCTGGTTGTTTCAGGAGTGGATTGCCAGGTACTTCTCTCTAGCCTGCAGTACCTGGTATTTCCAGGCAATCTCCCATCCAATGACTAACGAGGTTGACCCTGCTTAGCTTCTGAGATCAGGCAGGATCAGATGCCAGGGCGCTATGGTTGCAGATGTATTCATGTAATTGCATCATATATTTTGGAATTTTCCTCTCTCCTACTTCCCCCTCTAATTTATTTCCTCTTCTGTTACCTCTTTCCCACATCTCATTCCCTCATGCTGATCCCCTCCCCCTTCTTTCTGCTCTGCTTATATTTTCCCTTCTTAGATAAGTATTGTTTATTGTTCATTGTTTATTATTCATTACTGTTTATTGTTCATCTACGTATGTATAGTTTTTTTCCCCTTTAAGTTAGATTTATCCCCCATACATGAATGAGAACACATAGTATTTCTCTTCTGGAGACTAGGTTTGTTCGCTTAAGATCATGTTCTCCAGTTACATCCATTTTGCTGCAAATGACATAATTTCATTCTTCTTTACTGCTGAGTAATATTCCATTGTGTATATATACCAGAAATTTTCAATTCATTCCTTTGTTGATGGACATCTTGTTTGAGTGCTCCATTAAACATGGAAGTAGCAGCCAGCATTCTTTGGCATGTGGCCACATCACTCCAGTCATTAAGGCCAACATCTTCAAATCTCTCTCTGCTCCACCTTAATTGTCTCCTCTGTGTCTGTGAATCTCCTTCTTAAATATGTGATGGTATTTAGAGCCCAACCAGATAATCCCTGTCACACCTATAAAGATCACACCATCCTCCCCCCCTTGACTGTAAGAGGTAGCATTCACAGGTTCTGGGGATTAGAACATGGATATCTTTTGAGATATCAGCCTATCACAGCTCCCAAATCACAATGATCCAAAACTATCTCCTGAGGAACAGAACACTTGACTCTAAAGTCTATGGATAAATACACTTAAGCTATCCTTAAAAGTTACCAAAACTTGCCAAGCACAGTGGCACACAACTATAATACCAGCACAAGGGAGCCTGAGGCAGGGGGCATCACAAGTTTGAGGCCAGCCTGGGTCTCACAGCAAGATCAGGGTCAGCCCAGGCTGCACAGTGAGTGAGACCCTGTTTCAGGGAGGGGAAAACAATAAACAAACAAAAAAACCCTTCTTTTGTTCCCATTCTTGGCATTTTTTTGTTTTGCATATGTGTGTATGCATATATTTTGTAGCTGTTAAAGACATATCTCAGGCATCTAAACCAGAAACTGTCATCATTCTAGACTTCTTTTTCTTCTCTAACTCCCTCTGTCACTATATCCTACAAATTGTACCCTTAAATATCTTTCAGATCCCCCTGTTCCTCTCCCTGCCTCACCATTACCTTCACTCAGGTTTCCTTTACTTCCTTGCCTGAACTTCAGGTCATTCATCTTCTGACTTTCCTGATTTCCACCTCTCTCTGCTCAAATCTAATAGCCACATTGCCTCTAAACTGTTATTTTAAAAAACAAATCTCAAGTTATGTTTCTATGTAACTGATGGGCTCTATATTGTGTAGAGTTGAATTCCAAAATCGTTAGCAGAGTTACAAAACAACGTCCCATGGTCTGGCCCTTGCTTGCCTTTCCAGCGTCATATCACATCATTTCCTTTTTTTTTTTTTTTTGGTACTGGGGGTTGGACCCCAGGCCTCATGCTTGTATGCTTTGCAAGTGCTGGACCTCTGAGCTGTACCCTCAACCCATTTTTTAACTTGTGTGTGTGTGTGTGTGTGTGTGTGTGTGGTACTGGGGGTTGAACCCAGGGCCTTGTGCTTGCATGCTTTACAAGTGCTGGACAACTGAGCTGCCACCTCCAGTTCATATTTTTTACTTTTTGAGACAGGGTCTTGCTAAGGTATGCAGACTGCCTCTGGTCTCGAACTTATGATCCTCCTGCCTCTGCCTCCCCAGCCGCTCGGATTACAGGTGTGCTCCACCACACCTGACTAATTTCTTGTATCTTATGCTTCAACCAATATAGTAGTCCTTAAGAATCCATGAGGGATTGGTTCTCAGAGCCCCTGCAGATACTAAAATCTGTCGATGTTCAAGTCCCTTATACAAAATGATGTCATATTTACATATAACCTAGGTACACCCTCTCTTATACTTTATATCATTTTTGATTATGTACAATATCTAATACAATGTAAATACTATGTAAATTATTATATATTTTTTAAATAATGATAAGAAAAAACATGTACATGTTCAATATAGACACAATTTCTTCCTGAATATTTCAATCCATAGTTGGTTGAATCTGAGGCTGCAGAAACCACAGACACAAGAGGGCCTAATGGAAGCCCTACAGCAGAACTCTAAATATTTTAATTTGTTTACCTTTAAACATGCTAATTCTCCTTTCTTAAAATCCTCTTCTTTTTCAGATACCTAATAAATCATCTAACATTCAATTTATATTTCATTTCTTCTGTTCCCTTTTCTCAAAAGTGTTTTCTTCCACACCTAAGATAAAATCTGTAACACTATACTATATCACAGTCACATGGATTTGCATTGTTATTTGAGGAAAAGAAATACTGCACAATACAGAAAAATATAAAATACTACTTATATGTCCAACCTTTTCCCACCTCTGCCCAGGTAGAATCCCACTTAATGAAAGAGGTTACATGTCTTATTCATATTCATTTTCCTAGCTTTTGTATTTAATAAATATTTGTTGATGCATCATTTTTTACCACTTACAAAAGCAACAGTTGCCTATAGTTTAGAATCCTAAACACAGTAATGAAGACAATTAAAAGCAGTCATGATTCCTACACTATGGTTTGACTTTATCTCCAAAGTCAAATGTTAATGATGTGAGAAAGATGGGCCCTTTGGGAAGTGAATGAATGCATTAGTCCATTCCTGGACTAATGGGTTATTTTAGGAGTTGCATTGTTATAAAGGTAAGCTTTCTCTGGTTTGCTTGCCCTCTCACACCATCAATGCTCTCTGCTGTGCCATCACTCATCAGGAAGGCCCTCCCTAGATGCTGAGCAGGTATCAGTACCATGGTCTTAATACTTCCTTGCCCTCCAGAGCAATGAGCTAAATAAACCCCTATACTTTATAAATCACCCAGTCTCAGGTATTCTTGGACTAAGAGAAATAATTACTGACAACAATTTTCCATATCTTTATCCAGTTCCTTCCTTATCTCCTTCTTAAAGTTTTCTAATGTACACTCTTATAGCAATTTTTGGCCTTATAGTTAAAGTTAAAATATAACCTATCAATTCCTGTAAGATTTCATTTACATTTTTCTTTCAGACAGTCAGATTCTTATCTATGAAGCTATAAAAAGGGATTTCTTTTTGTAATTTTTCTGGGAAATAGTGGTAATGGTGCTGGGGATCAAATTCAGGGCCCCAAATACGTTAGGCAAGCGTTCTACCCCTGTGCTACATCCTCAGTCTCCACAGTGATACCATTAAAAAAAAAAAAAAAAAAAAAAAAAAAAGTTCAAAACAAACTCCATTGGTGGTTAAGTAATTTTTAATATATTTATGACACACTGTTGCCATTAGGTGCTGTCAAGTTGGCATCCAACCCTAGCAACCCTGCTTGTCAGTGCTTCTCTGCTATTCACAGGGTTTTTCAACAGCTGACTGCTTTTTAGGAGTAGGTTGCCAGGTCCTTCTCCCAAGCCTACAGCACCTGGTGTTCCCAGGCAGTCTCCCATCCAAGTACTAACCAGGCCTGACCCTGCTTAGCTTCAGAGATCTGACGGGATCAGAGGCCTCAGTGGTATGGCTGCAGGCAATTTATGACACTACATATAATTATTTTCAACCATCTATCAATTTTTAAAAGATGAACAAAGTTTAAAATAAAATATATGTTGTGATCTATTCCTAAACTAGATACATACATTCCCATTGTGTGGCCAAAATGTCAAGTGCCCAAAAGTATAAATAGTTCTCAAAATGAAGTAACAAAGTTTTCAAAGTTTGAATATTTCAGAAATTTATTCTAATGAGCTTGTAATTTTATTCATTTTTAAACATGATGCTTAATTATGTGTTGATCTCTTTGAAAGAGAAGTTAAAAAGTCTCCTATCCACTTATCCAGCTCTTCGTTCTTCTCACAAAGATTAATCAGGACTCCCCATCTGCCAGACAGGGTCTCCATATATAGCCCAGGCTGATCTGGAATGCTTGATCCAAGTGCAGGTGTGCATGGCCACATCCAGGGACAATCTTATCTCTTCACTCCACCCTCAAGGAAATGGAAGACTTCCTATGATTTATTATATATGATTGGGCCATAGTATTTTCCTCCTGCCTCTTAGAAAGTATGGTCTTTTCAACCAACTTCAGAGGTAAAACCTTTAATTCAGTCCTATCTAGTAATATTTCTTCCATGGGCTTTGAGTGCAAAACTCATGCTGACAGAATGTGTTGCTCCTGCTGTGCTTAGTTCCGAGTGCAGATGTTGTCCTTGAAAAGAGGATCTTAGATAAGTGAATGATCTAAGGTGGGGCTTAGGAGGAATTCTTGTGTCTGGCTACAAATACCTCTTACTATTATCTGCTTGCGGGCTGGGATTTAGCTAAGTTGGTAGAGCCCAGCTCTGCAGTCTCTGAGATCCCAAGTTCGATTCCCAGCACCGCAAAAATGGGAGAAGGACATGGCAACCCACTCCCAAGGCAATCCTGAAACAATCTGCCATTGAAAATCCTGTGAGGGTCGCTATGAGTCAGACATGACTCGATAGCACCTAACAACAACAACAATTATCTGCTTAATAGCATCCCTTCTCATTATTTCTTACATTATCATTGCCTTCTTTTGAAAATGTACTTGCTCTGAGATAACATTACAGTATTTGCATTTGTAAAGAACTCATCTAGCCATGTGCAGATAAGACTTTTTAAACAGATAGCTGTTTACATTCCACAAAAAAAAAAAAAAAAAATCACTGTATCTTACACCCAGCAGGCACTCCAGTACTCTTGAGGTAATTTATAATTTTATTACCCGTAGGCCTGAAGGACACATGTTATTATCACCCAACTACAAATGCTCAGAAATGTCAAGTCAGTTAATTCCCACAGCTACCTGGTGAAACTAAGATTAAAAAACCTAATCATTGTCTAATTCCAAAGCACATGTCCTTTTCTATACCAGCTGCCTCTCTAGTGCAATAAGGTGTAGTACAGAAAGAATTAAAGAAATCTTTGCTTTAGTTTGGATCCTGAATGTCCCCCAATGGCCCATGCATTGAGGGCTTGGTCCAAGCCTATGGCACTGCTGGGAGATGGTGGAATCTTTAGGAAGGCAGGGCCTAGTTGAAGGAAGTTAGGTCATTGGGGGTGTGCCCTTGAAGTATATATTGGGACCCTGGCCTCTTCCTGTCTCTCTCCTTGCTGTTTGGCCACCAAGAGGTGAACAGCTTTGTTCTTCCACAAGCTCCCATCATGATGTTCTCCCTCGACACAAGACCAAAAGCAATTGAGTCAACCACCCATGGACTTAAACCTCTGAAACTATGAGTCAAAATAAAACTTTGCTCTTTTAAGTTGATTTGCTTCATGTATTTTGTCACAGTGACAGAAATCTGATAAACCCAGTCCTGTTCTTACCTTCTTGAGAAGGTAAATATAGCCAGATTCCCAAAGTGGGTTGATCTTGATTCATCCATCCATACACAAGAGAACACTTAAGAGTCAAACTTAAGGAGCCAGGTGCAGTGGTGCACATCTGTAATCCCAGTGGCTCAGGAGGCAGAGGCAGGAGGATCACAAGTTTGAGACCTGAGGAAGTCTACGTAACTTAGGGAGACCCTGTCTCAAAAAAAAAAAAAAGTAAAAAAATGGGCCGGGGGTGCAGCTCAGTGGTCCAGCACTTGCAAAGAATGCAAGTGCAAAGCCCTGAGTTCAACCCCCCGTATTGAAAAAAAAAAAAAAAAAAAAAAGAGTCAAACTTAAGAGACTAATTACAATTTTTTCCAGAGTTCATGCACAATGACTCAGAGGTAGGTGTGTGTGTGTGTGTGTGTGTGTGTGTGTGTGTGTGTGTGTTTTAATTGTATAAGTCATGTCAGAACTTGGGATCTGTCCAAAAATATAACCTTTTCTCTAATATGATGGGACAAATTTCACTGCCTCTTGGAACAACCTTATTTAGTCCCAAAGTAGAAAAAATTATGTGTTTCCTTTTAATTTTTCCTCAAATGGAGAATGAGCTACAACCAAAGGACTTCCCTTACTGTACCACTCACTCACAAACACCTTGCCAAAAAAGTACTTTATGTGTAGATATGCATTAGGAAATATATTTTATAGTTCTAAAGTTTCCCGAACCTAGTTCTGTTAAGTTACCTATACTTCCCGGTTGTGAATAACAACAATCCTTTCATGTGATGCTAAAGATCAAACAAGTTTGTTCTTCCTACTTCAGATCTGTGATACTAGTTCTCCAGTATCTATGAAGACATATGTCTATGTATACATACACATTTGGCTGCAAGCTATTTCCTGTTGGCTGAGCTCAGATCGTTTGAATTGCCTTAACTAAGGGAAACAAAGGACTCTATTCATTACTCTTATTTCAGCAGCTATATAGTCCGAATTCTCCCTATGACATGAATGTTGGAGGTAAGAAGAAAAAACACTTCAAATTATAAAATTCTTAGCTGGGCATGGTGGCGCAAGCCTGTAATCCCAGCGGCTTGGGAGGCGGAGGCAGGAGGATCCCAAGTTCAAGACCAGAGGCAGTCTGTACAACTTAGGGAGACACTGTCTCAAAAAGTAAAAAGATGGGCTGGAGGTGCAGTTCAGTGGTCCAGCACTTGCAGAGCATGCGCAAGGCCCTGGGTTCACCCCCAGACCACACACACAAAAAAAGAAAGAAATATGTATGTATGTATATATGTATGTGTATATATACATACATATATATACACACGTATACATATACATACATACATACACACACATTACATATATATAAATATATACGTGTATATATTTATTATATATATTTATATATATATTTCTTTAGATTCAGGATTTATTAATACAATTTTTTTATTCGAATAATCTATAAAAGTTCAGGATTCAATCCCTGTGCTTTCATTACTGAACTCTTTTTCTCCAACCTAAACAAGACTATCACTGAAATTACAAAAGCACTGGAAAATTTTCAGAACATACCTTACTTAATAAAGCTCTCTGTCAAATACATTCCCCACATGTTTGTCAGTTTGTGACTATGGGGGCTTGCGTGTGGCTATGAGGCTGAAAGCTATGCCACCGGTCTATATACTGGCAGGGTCATCCATGGTGGACAGTTTCAGCTAAGCTTCCAGACTAAGACAGACTAGGGAGTAGGACCTGTTGAACCACTTCCAAAACATTAATTCACAGCAACATCTATTTTTGATGTGATGCCTACCAAAGCTGATTCCTTAGTTTTTTGAACAAGAACTGAAAAGACTAATCTGTTCAAGGAAGAGCTAGAAATATTGTGGCCTATCTCTTTTAATTGTGCCATTTTTGGTTTGGTTTCATAATTGAGAATCACTACCCCAAAGTTTCTTGGAATTCTGATTAATAATAATGGGCTGCAACATATTTTTATACTTAACTAGTAGAATAATATGGGGCTGGGATTTAGCTCAGTTAGTAGAGCGCTGTGCTGCAGTCTCTGAGGTCCCGAGTTCAATTCCCAGCACCGCAAAAATGGGAGAAGGGCCTGGCAATCCACTCCCAAGGCAATCCTGAAACAGCCATTGAAAACCCTATGAGGGTCGCTATGAGTCAGATACCGACTCGATGGCACCTAACAACAACAACAACAGTAGAATAATACAGAATTATTTAAAAGTCCTCAAATAATATGGATTGAACTGATCTAATGTTTAACTATAGGCTTTTCTGAACCTGTTTGCATTGACACATAGTAATTTTTTATAGAAATACTTACATACTCATATAACTTGTATTATACAACATACATAAAATGCCTATATATCTCACATACAAATAATACCTAGTATTTGGTATAAGCATTAAGTATATATTTCAACACTAGTCCTACATATTCACATACTGTACTACTTAAGTCTGACATTTTGGAATATGTATTAGTATGTATCTAATTATTATATTAGTAAGTATCTATCTATTCTCATAATAATCTTGTAAGGTGAATAATGTGTTCAAGATTGTATGAATTTGTTCTAATTTCCTTCATCCTCCATATATGCTATATTTTATGATAAAAATTCATACTTGGAAAAATAGTACTAGAACATAGTCTTCTCCCTTCCTCCCTCCTTTCCCCGCTTCCCTCTTCTCCCAATTCCCCTCCCATTTTAGTATTTTGCAGCAGAATGCCCAGCACAGAATATAACTGTAAATATTTGGCCAGGCTAGCCAGGCACAATGGCATACACCTGTAATCCCAGCAGCTTAGGAGGTGGAGGCAGGAGGATCGCAAGTTCGAGACCAGAGGCAGTCTGCATAATTTAGCGAGACCCTGTCTCAAAAAGCATAAAAAATGGGCAGGAGGGCGCAGTTCAGTGGTCCAGCACTAGCAAAGTGTGCAAGCATGAGGCCCTGGGTTCAACCGCCAAGTACCACCAAAAAAAAAAAAAAAAAAAAAAAGGCCAGGCAAAAAGAGAAATGATTTTGATTTTTTTTTGTTTGTTTTGTTATATAGCAAGGTCTTGCTATGTAGCCCACCCCAGACTGGTCTCAAACTCTCAATCCTCCTTCCTCAGCCTCCTGACCCCCTTTTCTAGAGCCTTGCCCACTTATCTTCAGACATGATCTAGCTAAAACAAAGACTAGAATTTCTTGAAGACCAATAATCTGTAACAGTTAAATAGTCTATGTGATTCTCTTGGTTCTTGTGAGATAAAGTCTTTTTAGAAAGTTAAATTACATTCCTAATAAAAATATGTAATGTATATCAATTTGTAATTTTCAAAATATAATCATTTAGCTGGATGTGGTGACACATGTAACTTAGTGGAACCCTGTCTTCAAACAAAAACATTTTAAAATGAGCTGGGGTTGCTGCCCAGTGGTAACAGCACTTCGCGAAGTATGCGTCGGGAAGTACTGGGTTAAACTCCCCAGTACTGCAATAAATAAATAAATAAATAAATAAATAAATAAATAAAATCACTTAATCCAGGGTTTTTCAACAGGGACACTGCTTATATTTTAGCTGGACAATTCTTTGTTGCAGGGAGCTATCCTACGTATTGTACAATGTTTAGCAGCAACCCTGGCCTCTACCTAATAAAGGCCAGTAGCTTCCCTGCCCGAGTCATGACAACCAGAAATGTCTCCAGATATTCTCAAATGTACTGTGAAAGGCAAATTGCTCCCACCTGAGAACCACTGATTTAATCTTTACGGTAATACTATGACATATAAGACTTTGAAAAAGCTATAACTGAGTGGCACTTGAACCCAAATTTTCAGATTTTGAATCATGTGCTCCTTTTTCTACAACACACAGGCTTCTCTTTACATGACCCAACTCATAGTGTATAGTAAGAATGTGATCTTATGTATAAACACATACAAATGAAACAAGATTCATAAAGTACCTTTTTTACAACATGAGGGGCTTACATTCCTTTTGCTTTCTGTCCCTATCTTTTCAACTACTAATAGCTTCTTACTAGGTTGATTTCACAATTTGCAATTTGAAAACTACTATTTAAGGCAATAAAGTGATCAGTCTGCTGTATTAGTGTTCTGACATACTTTATAAAAGTTTTCAACATCCACAGATAGGACAAAAAAGTGTTCTGGTTAATCCTGGTCAGTCTTACATGACATGAATCTTCTCCCTTTGGGTATTTTGCTTTGTTAAAAAAAAAAAGAGAGAGAGAGAAAAGCCAAAGTAATTTTAATGCACACCAGAATCATCTGGAGGACCTATTAAAAAACAAAGAGTATTGGGTCTCACTCTGAGTTTGATTCAGATGGCCTGGAGTGGGACCTAAGAATTTGCATTTCTATTATCACTCAGTTATGGTACTGATGTTACTAGTATAGGGATCAATCTTTCAGACCACTGTCTAGAATTTACTTTAGAAGTGGGGTTACGAAGTCATAAACAGAGAGAATTTGAAAAAAAAATGAGAAGCTATATAACCCATCTCATGATAATATCTAGTATATTTTTAAATGCTTATTTCAAGACTAAAAAACTAAATGTCATGCATCCAGGTACTTGATAAATAATATTTATTGTTTGCCAGACTATGTGGGGCAACATACTAAGTCAGTATTTGCCAAGGTGTGTTCCATAAAAGTAGGTGGGTTGGTTTGCTTGTTTATTTTGTGTGTTTAATTAGGGGCTGAACCAAGGACTTCACACATTCTTTGCAAGTGCTCTACCATTGGGCTGCTCTCCAGCTCATTTTTTATTTTATATTTTGAGTCAGGGTCTCACTAAGTTATGCAAGCTGCCTCTGGCCTTGAACTTATGATCTTCTTGCCCCCTGCTTCTCCCTCTGCCTCCCAAGTTGCTGAGATTACAGGTATGTGAAACTGTGCCCAACAGAAAGTAGGTTTAAACAGATATCATAAACCAGGTATTCCACAGACACATAAGACTAAAAAATGCTGAATACAAGTTCCACAATAAATAAATATCTAGCCAGGCATGGTAGCACATGCCTGTAATCCTGGTGACCCAGGAGGTAGAACCAGGAGGAATGCAAGTTTGAGGCCAGAGGCAGCCTGAGTAACTTAGTGAGACTCTGTCTCAAGATAAAAAGTAAAAAGGGTACTGGGGCTGCAGCTCAATGGTAAAGTACCTGCAGAATAGGTGTGAGGCCGTGGGTTCAGCCCGCAAGTACTGCAGAAGCAAAAAATCAAAAAACAGTCTAACTTCATAAAACCATTAATACATTAATATACTCATGTTTATAGTACTTATCCAAAAGCCAGCTATAGCATGTACCATTCGTGATATTTCTTTTCTCACACACTTTCTTCTCTCTCAGCATCTCAAGAGACTAGTATTTCAGGGAATTAACTTTGAGACATAAATTGAAAGAAAGGAGAAAAGTTTAGATACAGCTTTAAGCACTTCATACACATCAATTAAAATTATTCAATTCTCAAGCCAGTCATGGTGGCACATGTCTATAATCCCAGCACGCGGGAGGATGAGGCGGGAGGATCACGAGTTCAAAGCCAGCCAGAGCTACAGAGTGAGATGCTGCCTCAAAAAAATAAATTCAATTCTCACAATAATCTTGTTAGGTAATTAACTTGTCCATGGTCACAGGGAGACACAGAGGAACCCACAATTAAAACTTGGCCACGGGTTTGTCTCTAAAGTTCTATGACAATGTCTTTTAATAAATGAGTCAATAAGAAAAGTGATGAGAACAAATAACATTACTGATAATACACAAAGGCCACACAAAAATGGGTTAAGGTACTAAGAAAACAATCCATTTAAAAAGCTGGAAAATGATGTGAAAAAACATGTCCCCAAACAGGTTATAATGCATGACAAAATAGGTACATGAAAAGACATTCAACACCAGCAGCCACTATAGAAACACACATTAAAACTACAGTGAGCAAGGTCCTGGGTTCATTCCCCAGCACTACAAGAAACAAAACAAAACACAATGAGATACCACTAAATGCTTATTAGAATGGCTAACATAACAAATGCCGATATCAAGTGCTGATGAGGGTGCAGATTAACCAGAACTCTCATACATTGCCAAAGGTTATAAAAAATGATACAGCCACTCTGGAAAGTTGTTGTTGTTAGGTGCCGTCGAGTCGGTATCCAACTCATAGCGACCCTCTGTACAACAGGGGAAACACTATTGTCAGTGCTTCTCTGCTGTGCATAGGGTTTTCAATGGCAGACTGATTTTTGGGAGGGGGTTACCAGGTCCTTCTCCCAAGCCTACAGCTTCTGGTGTTCCCAGGCCGTCTCCCATCCAGGTACTAACCAGGCCCAACCCTGCTTAGCTTCCGAGATCTGACAGGATCGGATGCCACAGGGCTATGGCTGCAGGAACTCTGGAAAGTAGTTAGGCAAAATCTGTGGAATATGACCTAGCAATCCCATTCCCAAACACTTAACAATGGAAAAAATAAAAAGTTCACAAAAAAACCTATACACAAATGTTTACTCCAGCTCTATTCATAATTGCCTCCAACTGGAAACAATCTAAATGTCCTTTGGTGGGTGAAAGGATAGTTTAATACGTCCATACAATAGAATATCACTGAACAATAAAAAGGAGTAAATTACTGATATATGCAAGTTGGATGAATCTCAATGATAATATGTGAGTTTCTCAAAGAAGCTTTTTCAGAAGATAATAGACTCCATTTATATAACACTCTTGAAAAGACAGAAGTATAGTGATGGAGAATAGATTGTTGGTGGCCAGGGGTTATAGGTGGGAGAAGATGTGATTACAGAGGGATTATTGCATGAGGAAGTCTTTTGTGGTAATAGAAGTGTTCTGATTGTGGGGTAACATGAATTTGCATGTGTTAATATCCATAGAACCTGCTGGGCTTAGTGGTGCACACTTATGATGCCAGCATTTGAGAGGTGGAGGCAGGAGGATCTTGAGTTCAAGGGCAGCCTGGGCTACATATTGAGACGCTGTCTGAAAAAAGGAAAAGAAAAAAGAAAAAAAATCATAGAGGTTTACAAAAAAAACACAAAAAGCCAATTTTATAATGACGATTTTTAAGTAAAATTTAAAAAGTACTGAATCACACTTCCATTCTAGTTATATTAAAATAAAAAGTTATACCATAAATATATCACAGAACACTAAATTTTAGCAATATCAACAAATGAGATTTTGCAGACAAATTTCCACACTTATTTTAGATATAAATACTTTGTGTTCATAATTGTGATAAAGGTCTAGATGAAAATAAGGTCCTTCCTAAATACATAAAATATGCGCACTACAGCAGTCCAAGATCTTTTCAGCTTAGCAGAAACGCATCACTGCCTATGTAGTCAGGGCAAAAGACAATGAACTATCTAAGAGATGAAAGGAATGTGCCAATCCTCTTTCCCTTGTGGAATTCCCGAAGTCAATGTAGCTGGCACCTGGCACAATGATTTCAATGTGAGCTCAGAGCTGACATTCCTAGGGATGGACTCACAAATAAACCTAGGTCACTCCTAAAGATCTCTAATACAATCCTTTGTAATCTAAGCAGTCAGCTGTTTCACTGAGACTATACAAGCATGCAACAACTGCTTACATACACACACACAACAGCTTCTCTGCATGGAATGTATATGAGGGCGTCTATATGCATAAAAATAACTCAATCCAGAGGAAATCCTAAAATGTACAACTATCAATATTTCTTCAATGTATTACCTATGAAAATATTTATTAAATATTTACTTTGTGCCAAGCACTATAGCAAGACCAGGAACATGTCAGTAAACTGGCAAGATGATATTGGGGTCCTCATGTATCACCTCCAATTTAATACACTAACAAGTCATTTTTATAATAACAATCTAAAGCAGACCAAGTGAATGAGGAAGGCAGCATTCCAGGTTGATTAGTGACAACCAACACCATAATACTGCTAGAAACTGAAAACAAAATTAACATGGCCCTAGGATGTGTCCATTTTTGTCAGAAAGGGTGTATGTACATGAAATGAACTGCTAAGAAAGTGAAAACAAGAGAGGTATGCTAGTACCAATTCTTGGGAAGACTTCTATGCCACATAAAGAACTTCAGATTTATCTTTTTGGCAATTAGAAGATGTTAAAGAGCAGTAAGAATTTCAGAGTTTTTCTTTTAAATCAGTATGTATTTTTAACTATCTGGATTATGGGTGTTCACATTTGCACCAAAGAAATGAAAAATATATGCAATACATACCAGTCACTGAGATCATAGCTAATGATTTGCTAGCTTCAATATGACAAAATATTCCCTCATTACCTCTTTTCCCAGGATATTAAAAAAGACTGTTCTGCATAATATTAATTGGCATTTGTGCATGGCATTGTGGCACATGCCTGTAATCCCAGAGACTTGGGAGGCTGAGGCAGGAGGATTGTGACTCAAGGCTAGAGGCAGCCTGTGCAAGACCCTATTTTAAAATAAAATAAAATAAAAATAAAATAAAATGGCATTTGTATTAAATGCTTTCTCTTTATGTATCATTTTTAACTTACCATGCTAACAATCACACTGTTAAATACTGAGGACATATGTGAATTGAAAAAACTGCTCTTACTCTAATATTCAAATGATACATGAATGAGAGAAGGAATCGAATTCACTAATTGGCTGAAAACAGTTTAAATTCATTTCCTCTGGTCCTAACCACATTACCTCAGACTAGGTTACCCTTCATTCCTCACCTGAATTTTTTTCTTTTTATTTTCTCCAATTAATAAATGTTACTAACATTTCCATTGTGCACCTATTACATTGTTTTTGGTTACACTCACATCAACTTACATAATTTATGAAACCCTTTGGTTAATATGTGGTAAAAATTGTGCCGGGCGCAGCGGCACACACCTGTAATCCCAGTGGCTTGGGAGGCAGAGGCAGGAGGATCGCAAGTTTGAGACCAGAGGCAGTCTGCATAACTTAGCAAGACCCTGTCTCAAAAGGTAAAAAGAAAAAAAAAAAAAATTAGCTGGGGGTGCAGCTCAGTGGTCCAGCACTTGCAGAGCATGCAAGGGCAAGGCCCTGGGTTCAACCCCCAGTACTGAAAAAAAAAAAAAAAGTGGTAAAAATAATAGGCAATTATGGGTTATATTCCCATTTTTCCCCCATGTATTTGTGTAGTTGCATCATGTACCTTGAAATTGTCCTCTCTCCTCTTTTAACCCTCTGTATTATTTCCTCTCCCATTCCCCTTGACAATCTTTGTTCCCCCCACCAGAGCTCTCCCCCTTCTTTCTACTCTACTTGTATTTTCCCATCTTAGATAAGCCTGATTGTTCTTTCTAATATATCTATGTATGTATAGTTTTTTCTTTTTCTTCCTTTAAGTTGGCTTTAGCTCCCAGATATGAGCGAGAATATAATGGTATTTCTCTTTTGGGGCCTGGGTTTGCTCACTTAGGATGATATTCTCCAGTTCCAACCATTTTCCTGAATATGACATTATTTCATTCTTTTTCATTGCTGAGTAACATTCTATTGTGTATATATACCATAATGTTTTTATCCATTCCTTTGTTGAGGGACATCTTGGTTGATTCCATGTCTTGTGATTGTGAAGAATGCTGCATTAAATATGAAAATGCAGGTGTCCCTGTGGTATAATCTTCCTTTGGGTATATTCCCATGAGTAGTATAGCAGGGTTGTATGGTAGTTCTATTCTTAGTTTTCCAAGGTATCTCTATATTGATTTCAAAAGTGGTTTAACTACTTTACAATCCCACCAGCAGTATAAAAGAGTTTCCTTTTCTCTACATGCTTGCCAGCATTTGTTCTTATTTGTTTTGTTGATGTTGGCTGTTCTTCCCAGAATGAGAAGGAATCTGTGTTGTTTTGATTTGTACTTCCCTAATGGCTAGGGATACTGAGTATTTTTTCATGTGTTTTTTTGGTCCTTTGAACTTCTTTGGATAACTGTTCATTTCCTTTTCCCACTTAGGTATCGGGTTATCTATTGTCTTGGTATTTGCTTTCTTAAGCTCTTTGTATATTCCTGAAATTAGTCTTCTGTCCAATATGTAAGATGCAAAGATTCTCTCCCACTCTATAGGCTCTCCCTTAATTCTGTTGACTGCTTCCTTTGCTGTACAGAAGCTTTTTAATTTCACGTAATTCCACTTGTTAATTCTTGGTACCATTGCCTGGAGTCTTGTTAAGGAAACATTTACCTATGCATATGTGTTGGAATGTGCTTCCTATCTTCTCTTCAGTAGGTTTACGGTTTCTGGTTTTATGTTGAGGTTTCTTACCCATTCTGAATTGACTCTTGTGTAAATTGAGATATATGCGTCTATTTTCAATTTTCTGTAAATGGGATATCCAATTTTCCAAGCACAATTTGTTGAAGAGGCTCTCTTTTCTTCAGTGAACGTCCTTAGCCCCTTTGTCAAAAATTAGGTGGCTATACTTGCATGGGTATATCTTTGGTTCTTAGATTCTATTCCATAGGTCTTCGAACCTGTTTTTGTGCCAGTACCAAGCTGTTTTTATCACTATAGCTCTGTAGAATAGTCTGAAGTCAGGTAAAATGATCCCACCTGCACTGTTTTAGTAGCTTAAGATTGTTTTGACTGTATGTGGTTTTTTGTGCTTCCATATGAACTTTAGGTTTTTCTGTTTCTGCAAAGACTTTCATTGGAATTTTAATGGGGATTGGATTAAATATGTAAATTTCCTTTGGTAGCCTCACTATCCAGTGCCTAGCTCCCACTGCAATCTCTGCGTTCAGCACTGCCCCCTTAGTTTCTCCCCATTCCCTTCATTCTCAGCCCCAACAACAGCACAGACTAAATCATCTTAGGCTCCCCAGATCCGCAGCACTACTTTTCCGTGTCACAAGCACTCCTGGGCCCCAAATGCGCATTATTCTGAACAAATTTTGTTAGGCTCAAGGATCAAGCAGCACCAGCTGCTCTTTTCCATCCCCTGAACTTGCCACCTTTCAGTTTCTCTCTCTCCAGCTAACAGTTCCAGTGGCTCCAAAGGCCAAGGAGACTGTCCCTGATTTAAAAACAAAACAAAACAAATAAACAAACAAAAAAAAACCCACGTCCCCAGGTCTGAGACCCTATGGTGGGGCCACGTCACTTAACCTCCTCTCAGGAGAGTCCTGCAGCCCTCTGCTTTTTCTTCTCCCCCAACAGTACATCTAGTCAGCTGCAGACCCTCCCAGAGGGGTCTACCTTGCCTCCCGCCAGTCACGCACCATCAGAGAGGGCCCCGCCATACTTCTCTTCAGCTATGTGCACTTGCCAAGGGCTCCACTGTCCCTCCCACCAGCCATGAGCCATCAGGGATGGCTCCTTCACACCTTTCTTCAGTTGTGCACCTCCTGAAGGACTCTGTGTCCTCTAAAGCCCTCTGCTGTGGTCTTCCCTGGGGATGAGAGTCACCCCACTGTTTCATCCTCTTCTCCATCATTTTAATCTCCACTACTTGGCCAGTTGTCCTAGTGCCACCCCACTTTTCTTGATAATTAAAACTGCACTCCACTCTTTTTGTTTTAAGTAGACAATTTCATTATTTTCCCTATTTTCTTCCTGATTGAAGCATGGTTGTTACCCATTTGCCTTCTTAACCAAACTCCCTCACCTGAGTTTTTGCAATGATTTCCCACTAGTGTCTGTCTCTCTTCTTATCTAAAGTGCATGAACAGGCAAAGATGACTTTTTTTGTTTAAATAAAAACAAATATAATCATGTAACTACTCTTTAAAACATTCCAATGATTTTCCCACTACGTTCAAGTAAAGTCTCAATTCCCTCACATGGAATAAAGGGCTATTTTGCACTGATCACTGTACTATGCTCATGCCCATTCTCTTTTTGATAAACACCTACTGCTTACCTCATGCTTTGGACATAATGAACTCTGTAGCACCCCAAACCTTCTTTTATTTAAGCCAATGTTCCCTTATCCTCAAATATTTTCTGCCTACTGCCTCTACTTTCACATTGCCTCTTAAATCCTACTGCATCAGATTTTAATTTTGATGTCTCATTCTAATAAATAATATCTACAAATACAAGAAAACAATCTCTTTAAAAAATGTACTGAGAGCTGGATATGGTCGCACATGCCTGTAATCCCAGTGACTTGCAAGGCAGTGGCAGAGGAATTGCAGGTTCAGGGCCAGGGGCAGCCTGTGTAGCTTACCAAGATCCTCAATCAATTTAAAAAAGTGAAAAAGGGGATAGAGGTGCAGCTCAGTGGCAGAGGACTTGCAAAGTATGCATGAAGCCTTGAGTCCAGCCTTTCAGTACCACACACAAAAAAAGGATAAAATAGGTTGGATTATTGCTCCTACTTTTTCAGTTCTTCTCTATTACAGAATTATACATCCACAGCCTTTGTCAAAGGACTTTGCAGTACAACCACTACAGTAGGCCTCTCTGTGTGCCAGGTTTTTGTTGTTGCTACTGTTGTTTGTGGTTCTGGGGATAGGCAAGTGCTCTACACTCAGCTACATCCCTCACCCTTGAATGCCAGTTTTGAATCAAAGCCTTAACAAGCTTCATGTGTGTCTTTACCTCCTCTGGCTTTTTGGCTCCTCAGTATCTCCATGAGAAGATGATGAGATACCCAGAACATGATCTGTGAACTTTAAGGCAAATGCAGCTGAACCCACCTATGCTCAGTTAAGATCAGCCACATCCCAGCTGACTCAGAGACTCATGAGGGGGGTGAGAGGGAATGTTTTAAGCTACTGAGATTTTCAGATTGTTCATTATATAACATTGTAATACCAACAGGTGACATAATTCATTTTCAATAAAATTTTACTTTTAATTAAATATTTATATTGTTTTCTTTATGCATGAATAGGATGAAATCCTAATTCAATAATAAAAATGGTCAACACAGAAAAATTCTATTGCAGTTTATATAGCTACCCTAGGTATAATGATATGGTATTGGGTGGTCAATAAAATACATTAGGATAAAATTGTATAAGGGAGATAGAACAGAAATACAAATCCAAAGACAAACTTTCAGCCGTTAAAAATGAGCCTATTCATGGTTTTTGTTTTTGTTTTGTGTGTACCTGCATTTTTGTTGTTGTTCGTTCTGCTTTGGGTTTTTTTTTTTTTTTTTTTGTACTGGGGGTTGAACCCAGGGCCTCATGCTTACATGCTTTGTAAGTGCTGGACCACTGGGCTGCACCCCCAGCCCATTTTTCTTTTTACTGTTTTTGAGACAGGGTCTCCCTAAATTACCCAGACTGCCTCTGATCTCAACTTGCGATCCTCCTGCCTCTGCCTCCCGAGCCATTGGGGTTACAGGCGTGTGCCACTACACCCAGCTTGTTTTGTTTTTGAGATGGGTTCTCACCATGGTCCCCAAGTTGATCTCAAACTCATGGGTTCAAACTATCCTCCTATCTCAGGCCCTCAAGTAGTTAGAACTACAGGTATCCACCCACATGCCCAGCTTGGTCAAGTACTATTTTAAATGGGTAATGGTTAAGTAATAAATGACTATAGTATTTAGATTCCTGGATACCTTTAAAATAATGATGAAATAGTTTCATGTTAAAATGTCTTGTTTAGTTACTCATTCATTCATTCATCCATTCATTCAAGACAGGGTCTTGCTGTGTAGTCATGGGTGGCCTCCCAGTTGCACTGATCCTCCTACCTCAGCCTCCCATGTGTTCAGATAATAGGTGGGCACCACACATCTGGCTAAAATGTCATTATTTATAACACAGGAAAAATATACAGTTATTTTTCCTTCCTTGCAGTGTACAGTTCTATGAATTTGAATACATGTATAGATACAGAGTAGATAAATCTCCTTTGTGCTATCCCTTTACAGTCACATCCTAATCCCACTAGGTAGCTTTTAGAAGTTCTTTTAGGAATTCTGTGAACAAAAAAATATGAAGAACACTGGTATATGACACTGTATCAAGTCAGTTTTTTGCTGCTGTGACATGTACCTGTAGGAACAACTTACAAGGAAGAAATACTTATTTTAGCTCACAGTTTCAATCCATGGTCGGCCAGCTCCATTACTTTGGACCTGAGGTATGGCAGACACTGCTCACCTTGTGGTGGCCAAGAAGGCACAAAAGAGACAGAGCAAGACAGGAAGGGACCAGGGCAAGATATACCCTCCAGAGACATGTCTCTAGTGACCTACTTCCTCCAACCAGGACCCACCTTCCACAGTTCCACCACCTCCCAATAGTCTATTCAAATTCTGAATCCTTTTCAGGATGGTGGCATGCCTGTCATCCCAGAGACTTGGGAGGTGGAAGCCTCCTGGTACTGAAAAAAAAAAAAATTGGATCCATCAATGGGTTAATCCATTAATGAGGGCAGAATCATCATGATCCAACTACTTCCCAGAAGTCCCACTTCTGAACACTACTTGTATAAGAGACTAAGACGTCAATATGTAAGACTTCTGAGAGGACATTTCATATCCACACCATGACAGACACTAATTAGTATAACTTAGTAGTCCAATTACTGAGTCTTTAAATTTTCAACCATATCCTAAATCACTTAGTAAATTAATAGTACCAAGAATATCTGGTAAGACATGTTAGAAATCTACTCTGTGGACCAAATAATATATGGTCAATCAACAGAGCTGATTAATATACGAACTGACTGTCAGATCATTGCAGTAAAGACTTAAGTTTCTCTACAATGTCCAAAGAGGACAATACAGTAAAATTTCATGTAGAAACTATTCATATCATTAAGTAGAAATGCTTGATTATATTGAATAGTATTAAAAAACCTCAAAGTTAGAATTGTCTAGTTGAGTGGACATCTATAATCCCAATGACTTGGGAGGCAGAGCAGAGGGATCACAAGTTCAAGGCCAGAGGCAGCTTGCACAACTCAGTGAGACCCTGTCTCAAAATTAAAAAAATAAAAAAATAAAAAAATAAAAAATAGAGGTTGGGGTTGCAGCTCAGTGGTGGAACACTTGCCTAGCATGTGTGAGGCCCTGGGTTCAACCCCCTAGTACCACAAACAGAAAGAAAACAGAAAAAAAGAAAAGAAAGGAAGGAAGGAAGGAATTTTCTCCTATTCTCTGCTTGCCTGAATTTTTTCAGAAAGTTGAGACTTAGAAATGAAACTAATGTTGGGCGCAGTGGCCTGTAAACCCAGCGGCTCGGAAGGCAGAGGCAGGAAGATCCCAAGTTCGAGACCAGAGGCAGTCTGCGTAATTTAGAGAGACCCTGTCTCAAACAGTAAAAAATGGGCTGGGGGTGCAGCTCAGTGGTCCAGCACTTGCAGAGCATGCAAGCGAGAGGCCCTGGGTTCAACCCCCAGTATCGCAAAAAAAAAAAAAAAAAGAAGAAAGAAAGAAAGAAAAAAAATAAGATAAAAACCATAAAATAGAAATGAATCCATAGAAGTGTTCACAAATAAGAATAAACCCTTTTGCACAAAAAAGGGTTTCAGCCAGTCTTTCTCAAAATACCTGCAATACCACCAGAAGCACCAAGACTCAATACCAATAAATCTTAAAATTATCAGAAATATAGGTGAGGAAAGTCAAATATAGGAAGTTACCTGAAGTAGTTCTTGTTGAGTTATTTAAGAACATCATTTTAATTCTATTCAACTCTACAGAAAAACCTGGTAACAAAAGTAGATTAGTCATTGTGACCAAACATTAAATAATACCCTTCTCTAAAAAATATAAATCTCCAGCATAGTTGTATCTGAGAACAGCCAGCAATCAGTTAAATGGAAAGTGGGGGCTTAACTAATTTGTATTAGCATTATTAACAAAAACAGAAAGGGAACTATAATTCTCCTATAAAGTGACTGATGATCTCTTTTACAACTATTGATCATCTGTGCAGCATCACACTGATAATACCACTTCCTCCTAATAATAATATGCCACATTTTGTGCTCACCTTACAGCAGGGTTTTACTGTTAGCTAGACACTACGGGGAATACAAAGCCGAAAGAGACTCTACTCTGTTCAAGGAGCTGAATGTCTAAATTAGAGATCTGTTTATAATAATCATCTTACACTATTATAAAGTAAAGTACAACATGTGCTTAACCATGTTACACTGGGTACAAAGAAATAGAAATAAAATTCTGCAAGGAACTCAGTGAAAGCTGAAAGAATGACTGTTCATGTTCATGTTTTCATGTACCTAGAAAACTCTTGCATAAATTTTCTTGTTGCTGAAAAACAAAATCACTGATGGGATTAAAAAACCCTCAACCCTAACTACCATTGGTCGCAGATGCTCCTTGTTGACTGTTACAATATTCCCACAAGAAAAAGAAAAAGGGGAGAGGGAATCCCAATATAGACTACAAATAAATGCCTTTATCTTCACTACACTAATCGCAAAACTACAGCCCAAAATCATTTAGGGCAAAGTTAAAAAATTAATTCATCTTAAAAAAATCATAACTAATAGGTTATCAGCATTTTTTTTTTTTTTGGCGGTCCTAGGGGGTTGAACCCAAGGCCTCGAGCCTGCATGCTTTGCAAGTGCTGTACCACTGTGCTGTACTCCCAGACCATTTTTTTTACTTTTTATTTTGAGACAAGGTCTTGCTAAATTATGCAGACTGCCTCTGGTCTCAAACTTACAACCCTCTGACCTCTGCTTCCCTAGTCACTGGGATTATAGATAGGCATGAGCTACCACACCTAGCTTGATTATCAGCATTTTCAAACAGCAAAGACTACAATTAAAAGTTGATATAGGCTACACATCATCTGCAGTCATAGCACCCTAGCATCCCATCTCACCTAATCTCAGAAGCTAAGCAGGGTCAGTGTGGTTAGTCCTTGGATGGGAGACCGCCTGGGAATACCAGGTGCCGCAGGCTAGGGAGAAGACCTGGCAATTCACTCCAGAAACAATCTGCCTTGAAAACCTTAAGAACAGCAGAGCAGCACTGACAATAGTACCAGGCATGGCACAGTGTTGGGGAGTGTTGAGTCTGTTGTACATAGATAGGGTCACTATGAATTGGACTCAACTCGATGGTACCTAACAACATAGGTTACTCTTCAAGAAAAGGAAACTCCATCAGATCTTGTCCCAGGGAAGATTGTATAGTAGACCTTAATGAGCAAATACCCTCCCTTCCTGACTTTTCTTACTTTTCTCTACTATCTCCCAAGTACTTTATTCATGATAGCCATTCTATTCTCGGTATGCAAATATACATGAATGTATATACACCATTCCAAATCAGTCCTTTTCTATCTAACTGACAGAAGTGACTTTGACTGGAGAATGGTAATAGAAGAGAATGGATTCAATTTATTTTAACTACACAGGAGTTCAAGATCAAGTTTATTTACTACTCTAAGGCAGTCCCCAGCACAACTATACTCTAGAGCCTTACAACTTAAAGACAATCTAAATAACTAGTTCTAATATATAAATTGGGGCTGGGATTTAGCTCAGTGGGTAGAGCGCCGCGCTGCAGTCTCTGAGGTCCCGAGTTCAATTCCCAGCACCACAAAAATGGGAGAAGGACCTGGCAATCCACTCCCAAGGCAATCCCGGAACAGTCAGCCGTTGAAAACCCTATGAGGGTCACTATGAGTCGGATACCGACTCGACGGCACCTAACAACAACAACACAATATATAAATTGGCTGGGATTTAGCTCAGTTGATAGAGCACTGTGCTGCAGTCCCTGAGGTCCCGAGTTCGATTCCCAGCACCACAAAAATGGGAGAAGGGCCTGGCAATCCACTCCCAAGGCAATTAAAAACCCTATGAGGGTCGCTGTGAGTTGGATACCAACTCGATGGCACCTAACAACAACAACAATATATAAATAGCCTGCAGCCATAGCCCTGTGGCATCTGATCCCACCAGATCTCGGAAGCTAAGCAGGGTCGGGCCTGGTTAGTACTTGGATGAGAGATCGCCTGGGAACACCAGGTGCTGTAGGCTTAGGAGAAGGACCCAGCAACCCACTTCCAAAAATCAATCCGCCATTGAAAACTCTATGAACAGCAGAGAAGCACTGACAATAGTGTTTCACCTGTTGTACGCAGGGTCACTATGAGTCAGATACCAACTTGACGGCGCCTAACAACAACAAATATATAAATAATGGCACCAAATCCCCACCATCACAGAAATATTTACATCTTAATAGATTACCCAGTTAAAAGAAATTCTCCTGAATAATTTTAGACATTGACAAGGAGGCAAGGAAACATTGTTGGTGTTTCTCAAATTATATAATAAAGCCTATTCTTTCTCTCTTATAAATGCGTATTGCCTGAAAGCAAGCAAATCTCTTCTGAAGATATTAAATTAATGGAGTCAAATGTCAATCAAGAATATTATGGAATAATTTGCATTGTAAAGCATGGATATAATAAGTTCCATCTGGACATTTGTAAACTCTTAACACTGCAGGTTATTAAGAAAACTTTTTGTTTAAAAAAAACAACTTCCATGGAAGTTGTTAAAAAAAACATGTTAAAAAAAACAACTTCTGAAACCACCAAGAAGTATTTGAGACCAGGTTCTAGGAAATAGCTTATACATTTAAAGCACCATATTAGCAAATTTTAAAGATAGAAAGTCTTTTAAGGGCTTCTGAGAAATAATAACTCTTCACTTTGCCCAAAACAATACCCAAAGTCAAAGGCAGAAAACCTACATATTAAAAAAGACTTGATATTAATTTCATTATATATCATATTAAATATTACATTAATTATTAAATATACCATTGTGATGCATAGATCTTATCTGGGTATTAATTCAAACAAACTAAAAAGAATGACATCTGAACACTGATTGGATATGTGACTACATAAAAGTAAAACACAAATGTAAAACAAAGAATACAATGCTACTTTACCCTCTCAAAAAAACCCTAAAGTATGATACTGCTACCTGCAAGAAAAAAAACTGTTCCAAATACTAGTAAACCAGCATATTTTAATCACGTTTCCTATTTTAAAAATACACACACACACACACACACACACACCAAATTTTATGTAAAGAAGGAAAGAGAGAAGCTAGGCACGGTAGTACATGCCTATAATCCCAGCACTTGGGAGGCTGAGGCAGGAGGACTGAGAGTTTGAGACCAACCTGGGCTACATAGCTAGTCCCTGTATTTTAATATAGGAAAGGAGGGAAGGAGAGAAGGAAGGAAAGAAGGGAGGGAGGGAGGGGAGAGAGAGGGAAGGAAGAAGAAAGGGAGGGAAGGAAGATAAGGAGGAAGAGGAGGTGGAGAAGGGCTGTCCTATATATATGCCTTACAAGTAGCTGCACAACCTCCCTTCACTCCTAACAGGTTATGAGAGTCCTTTGTTGCCCTCTGACTTTCCCTTCTCCTATCCACCACACCCTAGGAACATATTACAATCTTCCCTCCCAACCCCACTCTTGAATACCAAAGCCTGAAGAAGGGCATAGTATTTGTGTATAACCCAAATATAAGCCTATCTCCCTATACTTTTTTTTTTTTCTTTTTGGTACTTAGGGGCTGAACCCAGAGCCTCACACATACTTTGCAAGTGCTCTACCACTGGGCTGCACCTTAGCCTATTTTTTACTTTTTTATTTTTGAGACAAGGTCTCCCTATGTTACCCAGGCTGCCTCTGGTCTTGAACTTGCAGTGATACTCCTTGTGAAATTTCTTAGAGCACTTTTTTATTTTAAAAAACGAGAGAAACAGATGAGACAGTTTAACTTTGGAGTTATTTGGTTTTTGTTTGTTTGCAACAATGGGTAAGACAACAGAAAGGACACATGGCTACAGTAACAATAAGATGTCAAGGCCTAAGAGAAAAAGAAAGAGAAACAAAATGGTAGACCAGGATGAAAGATGCTCAGCTTGTGCCTTTACTAATCCCCTGGACCCCTTGAATGGGCCTTCTGTGCCTTGCCCTGCACCAGAACAGAAAAACTACCACCAGTCACTGGGAACTCGCAAAGGCCAAACTTCCATTGCCAAGACTTTTTCACAATAAAAACAGTACATATCTAAGGCTTAATCAGAATATTAGAACAGATAAGTTTGAGACTATCTAAAGGAAGTAAATTAGTTATTTAAAGGGTAGGGTTGGAGGGAAAATCTACTCTCCTTAAATGGATGTCCTTCAGGAATAAACATCTAGCTCTTAATTTTAGTCTCCTGGCAGACAGATATCCTAGGAAGTTTTACCACTGTCTGGTATGCCACTGTCTTGTAAACCTCATAAATGAGAGTATGAGCTTATGTACCCAGGCAACAAAGCTAAAGGCTGATGAATGAGAATAATATGTCTACTTAACAAAGTAGATTACATACTAGACAAATTCTTACTGTAGTGTCTATAGTCAAACAAGGTTACAAGAACTTGATTAAAATCAATCACCACTCCTTTTTAAGTATATGCATTCTATTTTTTTCTTTTTGCAGTACTTAGGGATTGAACCCAGGGCCTCCCACATACTTTGAAAATGCTCTACCACTGGGCTGCACCCCAAGCCCATTTTTTGAGTCAGGGTCTCACTAAGTTACACAGGCAGCCTCTGGCTTCAAACTCACAATCCTACTGTCTCTACCTCCCAAGACACTGGGATTACAGGTATGCACCACTGCATGCAGCCTAAAGATTTCTTAAAGTATCGTTTTGATATTATACTTTTGGAGATAAAGGCAAGTTATTTGTATAAGTGCTATTCAAGAAAACAAAAATAATAAGGTTTTTATTAGCAGCATTCAATTTTAGCTTCTGGTATTGTTACATATCCCTAGCTTAGGAAAAATGCAAACAGTTGAGCATGCTTTAGAGGAAAAATTCTGCTTTTGATGTGCAAACCTTAGGAAGGAGTGAATCAACGGGAAAATATGATTTAATTTAACACCGTGGCCTGGGGGAAGACATGAATGAATAAGGAAGAGATTCTTATTTCTAACAAGAACAAGGATTAAAAACACTATAAGGAATATAAAAACAAAACAAAACAAAACAAACACCATCCAAGCACTGAGCCCTGTTTGCAAACCAGGCTGCTACACTAAACATCCGGATTATTCCAAAGATGTCCTAAGTTACAACCCAACCCTTCAAGCCTCTGCCAAAGAGGCACAGAAACAGCCAAGTTCCAAGAATAGTCTTGACATACCATCCACTTCCAACTACAGCCATTCTTATGGAGTCTGGAGGTCTTGGGGGAGTCTCTTGCCCTAGGACTAAAGCCACAATTCAAAAGGGTGGTCAGCTGTTATTATCATTTTCTACCTTATCCACTGTGTTAGTCAGCTTGTGTGTCACTGTGGCAAAATACGTGACAGAAACAAACTTATGGGAGGAATGATTTACTGGGGCTCACAGAGGATTTCTGTCCACAGAGGCAGGGCAGGCATGGTGGTAGGGCAGGTGGTTGGTCTTGTGTCAAATCATGGTGGATCAGAAGCAGACAGAGCTATTAGAACTAGGGGCTCACATAAAACCTCCAAAGGCCCAACCCCAGTGACTTGCTTCCACAAAGCTAGGACTCAGCGCCCAAAGACCCACAGGCTCCCAGGGCAGCTCCTCTGCCTGGGGACCAAATGTTCAAACACAAGACCTTTGGGAGGCACTTTAGATTTAAACCATATGGTTCACCAAGACCTCAGCAAACAGTATATAAAGAAACCTTGGACTTAACAGCAATTAATTCACTTAATTTAATAGCAATTCGTTTAACTCAAGGGGAAACAGCTAAAATGGCTACCTCTTTTGTAAATCTCATCTCTCACAGACTATCTGGAAAACCAGACACAGATACTAAAACGTGGCCAGCCTTTTCACTGAAAAATTGAGGTTTCTTAAAAATATCAAGTGTTTATTATGCTATTCTATATAAAACACTCATGTGGATAGTGTACAGCCAGACCTTTTTTTGACACAGATTATATAAAAGATAAATTTCTGATTTGTATAGCCACAGAGTATATGCCAATAAATTTGGGAGTATTTCAATATGAACGTAGATGAAAAGTCTGATAAATTTTTGTGAAGATTCATATCCAACAAACGAGAATTAGAAGTATCTGAGGACTTAAATGCATTTGTTATCACTAAATATAAAAATTCTGTCCTTGTTGTATAATTAAATTGCTCTTTAAAAGGGGGGAGGATAAAAGCACTGCAATGTGAGCATGATGGACACAGAATGTGAACACAGAATCGTATAGACAGAATTTATAGATTATGTAACTCAAGCTCCATTTTTAAAGGTAAGGTAACAAAAGAGAGGTTAAGATACTCAGCTAAGATCATATAACTAGTTATAGAACTGGTAGGGAGAGTTATCTCCTCACAATAAATCTTTGTACATTGCTAGTAGAGATATAATACAGTGTAGCCTCTGTGGAAACAGTTTAGAGTTCTTCAAAAGTTAATCAAATTACCACAGATCCAGCAATTCCACTCTTAGGTAAATACTAAAAAAAAAAAAAAAAAAGAAAGAAAGAAAGAAAAAAAAAGAAAGAAAAAACGATTCAAACAGATACTTGTATGTGCCAATGGTCATTGAGGCATGGTTCACAGTTGCCAAAAGGTGGGAACAACCCAAGTGTCCATCATCCAGTTATAAACAAAATGTAGTACTATATACATACATACATATAACAGATCAAGCCATAAAAAGGAACAGCGTTCTCATGCATGCTTTAACATGGATAAACCCTGAAAATATTATGCTAAGTAAAATAGACACAAAAATATTGTATGATTCCACTTATACCAACTATCTAAAGTAGTCAAACTCATAGACAGAAAGTAGATCAGAGGTTATCAGGGACTTTGAGGAGGGAGGAATGGGAAGTTACTGCTTATTGGTGACAGAGCATATTAGTCATCTGTCACTGCCACAGCAGAAAAACTAACCCAACAAACTTATGGATGAAAAGATTTATTGGGAGTTTAAAGAGGAAAAGTCCATAATGGCAGCAGAACAGGCAGTAGCAGAGGCAAGGCCTGTATCAGACGACCTCACAGCATGCAGGGAAGGAGGCAGAGAAAGCTTGCAGGAACCACAGGTCCAGAATAGAACTCCCAAGTCCCACCTCCAGAGAACCACTTCCATAAAGCTAGAATCCCACCTCCCAAAGCTAGAGACAAAATGTTCAAAACCATGACCTTGGGGGACATTCAGATCCAAACCAAAGTACAGAGTTTCTATGTTTGTTGATGAAAGTTTTGGAAATAGATAGTGGTGGCTTCTCAACATTAGGAATGCAATCAATACCACTGAACTGTACACTTTAAAATGGGTAAAATGAAAGCATTTATTATATATACATTTAATAATAACTTAAATTTTTTAAGAGTGAATTTCATAAAAGCTGCTCTTTTGTAGGCAAACAGCTCTGGCATAGAAGAGTTGGCCTAAACCAGGAAAAAAAATGTTCAGATGTTCTTAATCCCATACTGTAATCTGTTCACTTAAAATTTTTATTTAAATAAATCTGGATTTTTCATTTTATATATATATTTGCTGTACTACAGGGGTTTGCTTGTTGTTGTGAGGCCAGAAGCTATGCTACTAGTATTACAGATACCAGCAGGGTCACCCATGGTGGACAGGTTTCATCTGAGCTTCCAGACTAAGACAGACTAGGGAGTAAGACCTGGCAACCCACTCCGGAAACAATTAGCCATTGAAAATCCTATAAATAGAAGAGAAACACTGACAGATACAGTAACAGAAAATGAGCCACCCAGTCTAGAAGGAACTCAAAAGACTACGAGGGAAGAGTTGCCTCCTCAAAATAGAGTCTTCCTTAATGATGGAAATGGAGTAAGGCCCCAGGGAACACCACTTGCTGATGAGGAGAACTACTGTAAAAATCCACTGATAATTGGAATGTGGAATGTATGTAGTATAAAACAAGGAAAATTAGAAATCATTAGAAGAGAAATGGAGCACATAAACATTGATATTCTAGGCATCAGTGAGCTAAAATGAACAAGCATGGGCCATTTTGAGTCAGATAATCATAAAGTCTACTATGCTAGAAATTACAAATAAAAGAGAAATGGCATTGCGTTCATCATCAAAAAAGACATCTCAAGATCTGTCCTGAAGTACAATGCTGTCAGTGACAGAATAATATGCATATGCCTACAAGAAGGTCAGTTAATGACTATTACTCAAATTTACACTCCTACCACGAAGGCCACAAAGGAAGTTAGGGAAAATTTCTACCAGCTCCTGCAATCTGAAATAAATTGAACATGTAATCAGGATGTACTGATAATTACTGGCGACTAGAATGCAAAAGTTGGAAAAAAGAAGGCTCAGTAGTCAGAAAATATGGCCTTGGTGATGGAAACAATGATGGAGATTGCATGACAGAATTCTGTCAGAACAATGACCTTTGCATTACAAATATATTTTTTCACCAACATAAACAGCAACTATACCCATGGAATTCACCAGATGGAACATTCAGGAACCAGACTGACTAATATGTGGAAAGAGATGATGGAAAAGCTCAGTATCAAATGTAAGAACAAGATTAGGTGCTGATTGTGGATCAGAGAGCCAAGGCATGACCTTGAGTATATCCCACCTGAGTTCAGAAACCACCTCAAGAACAAATTTAATGCATTAGACATAAATGATAGAAGACCAGATGAGTTATGGCATGGCATCAAATACATCATTCATGAGGAAAGTAAAAGGTTGTTAAAAAGACAGGAAAAAAAGAAAAGATGAAATTACATGTCAAACTTGCCCTTGAACGTCAAGCAGCTTAAGTAAAAGCAAGACATGATGCAGTTAAGGAACTAAACAGAAGATTTCAAAGGGCAGCTGTAGAAGGCAAAATCAAATATTTTAAAGACATGTGCAAAGAACTGGAGACAGAAAACCAAAAGGGAAGAACATGCTCTTTTTCTCAAGCTTAACGAATTGAAGAAAAAATTCAAGCCTCAAGTGGCAATAGTGAAAGATTCTACAGGGAAAATATTAAATGATGCAGGAAACATCAAAAGAAGATGGAAGGAATACACAGTCATTATACAAAAAAGAATTGGTGGATAACCAACCATTTCAAGTGGTTGCATATGATGAGGAATCAATGATATTGAAAGACAAAGTAGAAGCTGCCTTGAAGAAACTGGTGGAACACAAGGCTCCAGGAATTGATGGAATACCAATAGAGATGTTTCAACAAACAGATGCAGCTCTGGAGGTGCTAACATGTTTGTGCCAAGAAATTTGGAAAACAGCTACCTGGCCAACTGACTGGAAGAGATCCATATTTGTGCCTATTCCCAAAAAAGGGGATTCAATTGAATGTGGAAACTATCAAACAATATCATTTATATAACATGCAAGCAAAATTTTACCAAAGATCATTCAAAAGGGACTGTAGTGGTCTATAGACAGGGAATTGCCAAAAAACCAAGCTGGATTCAGAAGAGGGTGGGGAACCAGGGACACCATTGTTGATGTCAGATGGATATTAGCTGAAAGCACAGAATACCATAAAGGTGTCTATCTATGTTTTATTGACTATGCAAAGGCATTTGACTGTGTGGATCATAACAAATTATGGATAACACTGTGAAGAATGGGAATACCAGGGCATCTAATTGTAATCATGAGCAATCTATCTGGACCAGGAGGCAGTCATTCAAACAGAACAAGGAAACAATGCTTGGTTTAAAGTTGAGGATGGTGTGTGTCAGGGCTGTGTCCTTTCACCATACCTCTTCAATTCTATGCTGAGCAAATAATTGGAGAAGCTGGACTTTATGGAGGAGAACAAAGCATCAGGACTGGAAGAAAACTCATAGACAATCTATACTATGCAGATGACCCAACTCCGCTTGCTCAAAGTGAAGAGGATTTGAAACACTTACTGGAGAAGATCAAAGAACACAGCCTTCAGTATTGATTACAACTTAACATCAACAAAACCAAAATCCCTACAATTGGGTCAGTATGTAACTTCACAAAAAATAGAGAAAGATTGAGGTTGCCCAAGATTTTGCTTTACTTGGTTCTACAATCAACACCTGTGAAAGCTGCAGTGAAGAAATCAAAAGATGCATTGCATTGGGAAAAGCTATGGCAAAACATCTCTTTAAAGTATTGAAAAGTAAAGATGTCACACTGAAGATGAAGGTGTGTCTGACCCATGCCATGATATTTCCAGTCGCACCATATGGTTGGTTATAAAAGATGGACATTGAGCAGGGAGACAGGAGGAGAATTGATGTTTTTGATTTATGGTGCTGGAGACGAATATCAAATATAACATGGACTGCCTAAAGAACCAACAGATCTGTTCTAGAAGAAGTGCAACCAGAGTGCTCCATGGAAGCAAGGATGGCTAGACTGTGTCTTACGTATTTTGAATATGTACTTAGAAGGGACCAATCCCTGGAGAAGGACATCACATTTGGGAGAGTGGCAGGTAAACAAAAACAGGAAAACCCTCAGCTAGATGGATTGACACAGTGTCTGCAACAATGGGCTTAAACATAAGATCATGTGCTTGGCACAGTCAGGGAGTGTTTCATTCTGTTGTACATAGAGTCGCTACGAGTTGGACCCAACTCAACAGCACCTAACAACAACAAAACAACCATATGTATATGTGTATGTATGTGTGTGTGTATGTATGTATATGCATATGTATATGTATGTATGTATATGTACGTATATGTGTATATATATATATATATATATGTGCCTGCAGCTGTAGCCCTGTGGCATCCGATTCCGTCAGATCTTGAAGTTAAGCAGGGTCAGGCCTGGTTAGTACCTGGATGGGAGACGGCCTGGGAACACCAGAAACTGTAGGCTTGGGAGAAGGACCAGGCAACCCCCTCCCAAAATTCAATCTGCCATTGAAAACCCTATGAACAGCAGAGAAGCACTGACAATAGTGTTTCCCCTGTTGTACAGAGGGTCGTTATGAGTCAGATACCGACTCAACAGCACCTAACAACAACAACAACATATATATGTATGTATATGTGTGTATACATACGTGTGTGTATATATGTGTGTGTACATATATGTATATATGTATATTTTTTTGGGGGGGGCAGTGCTGGGGATTGAATCCAGGGCCTCCTCATACATGCTAGGGAAGCTCTCTACCACTAAGTTACATCCTCAGTCATATATAATAAATTTTCCTGCACTCAGATTTAGGCCAAAAAAATCCAAGCCTTTTTTAGTATGCTTCTTGACTACTGTTTTACCTAAATTCTCTCACAATTAAAATTAGGAATGGTCAGAAAGAATAAAAAATTATGGTAAAGTGATTAAGATTCTGGGTTTTAAAAAAGAAAAATATTGCCAGGCGTGGTGGCGCACGCCTGTCATCCCAGCGGCTCGGGAGGTGGAGGCAGGAAGATCACAAGTTCGAGACCAGAGGCAGTCTGCGTAACTTAGTGAGACCCTGTCTCAAAAAGTAAAAAAATGGGCTTAGTGGTCCAGCACTTGCAGAGCATGCAAGTGTGAGGCCCTAGGTTCAACCCCCAGTACCGAAAAAAAAAAAAAAAAAAAGAAAGAAAGAAACAAAGAAAAACATCTAAAATAAAGCTTTCTTGTGAGAAAAAATAATTTATTACCCACTAAGTCATTAATTCTAAGGAATACCCAGATTACATAACCTTTTATATCAAAGTATAAAATAAAAGCAGCACTGGCAAGACAGAGTGGAAATTAGGAAACATAACTGCATTAACAATAGTTACATCTTAAGTAGGAACTTAATGAGTCACCAGTTTAAAATGTGCAAAACTAGCTCTCCCTATCTAGATGGGTAGGTCTTATGTAATCCTGTCAAATTATTTAAAGTGTTCAGATAATTCCTCCATATCAAGGTGAACTCTGCAGTTCTAAGGTTTCCACCCCCAAATCCCAATCCCATAATAGTCAATCACATTATACTAATCATGACTATTATGATATATACTCATTGGAATACTGATTATTTCACAAGCCATGTTTCTAAGCAATTTTCACCTTGAAAAGGCAAGGGCAGGCTAGCACAGAGGTAGAGCATTGTCTCACATGCTTGAGGTCCTGCGTTTGATCCTAAGCAGGCAGAGAAAAGATAAAAAGGCAACTAAATAAAATTGCCTGCAGCCGTACCACTATGGCATCGGATCCCATCAGATCTCGGAAGCTAAGCAGGGTCCGGCATGGTTTGTACTTGGATGGGAGACTCCCTGGGAACACCAGGTGCTATAGGCTTGGGAGAAGGACCTGCAACCCACTCCCAAATAACAATCAGCCATTGAAAACCTCTATGAATAGCAGAGAAGCATTAACAATACTGTTTCGCCTGTTGTAATTAGGCTCACTGTGAGTTGGACACAGGTTTGACAGCACCTAACAACAACAAATAAAATTAAAAAGCCACAAAAAGCCAATATGTAACATTACATACTATTAATGCTAGGAAACAAGGGTAACAGTTATTTTTTTTCCCCAGTACTTGTGGGTTGAACCTAGGGCACTGTACATACTGTGCAAGTGCTCTACCACTGGGCTGCACCCTCAGACCATTTTGTATTTTTTATATTGAGACAGGGTCTTACTAAATTCCACAGGCTACCTCTGGCCTTGAACCCACAATCCTCCTGTCTCCACCTCTGAAATTGCTGGGATTACAGGCGTGAGCCACTATGCCTGGTTTTAAAGGTTTCTTGTAATATGAAATGCCTATGAAGAACAAGCCCAAAGTTAAGAGGTACAAAGGTAAGTAAGACATGGTCCCTGTCCCTTAAGAACCTCACATACTAATCGGAGAAACAAAAAAGCAAATCAGCCATTATAGTATACAGAAGTAACCTGAATGTTTCTAGTACCAGGGAGGGAGAGTGTCTACTAGTACAGACAAAAGCACAGGCCTCTTAAAAAAGTATTCACAGCCCGAGTCTTTTCTTTTTTTCTCTGTACTGGGGGGCTGAACCCAAAGCCTTGCACATGCTAGGCAAGTGTTCTACCACTGAGATATAGACAGATAAAGATAGATTGTTGTTGTTAGGTGCTGTCAAGCCAGGTTCAACTCATTAGTGACCCTACACACAAAAGAATGCAACATTCCTTGACACTGTGCCATGTCCAGCACTATGTGCGTCTCTGCTATTCTTAGGGTTTTCAGTGGCTGATTGTTTCAGGAGTGGGTTGTCAGGTCCTCCTCCTATTTTTATGGTGCTGGGGATTGAACCTGGGGCCTCAGAGAGTGCAGAGCATCATTCTATCATCTCTATCAACTGAGCTAAACCCCAGCCCAGATAAATAGATAGACAGATGTTATTCATTCAACAAATAGTTACAGACCACATACTACATGTCAGGGACAGACTATGTTAAGAAAACTACAATCCAGCACCATGGCACACTCCTATAATCCCAGCTACTTGGGTGACTGAGGCGGAAGGATTGCAAGTTTGAGACCAGAAGCAGCCTGCACAATTTAGCAAGACACTCTCTCAAAATTAAAAAATACAAAAGAGGACAGAACCTAAAGATGGTAAGAAATCAATGAAAGCTGGCAAACCACAAAATAACAAGATCAGGTGGTATGGGTTTTTTTGTTTGTTTTTTTTGTTTTTGTTTGTGGTATTTGGGGGTTGAACCCAGGCCCTTGCACATACTTTGCAAGTGGTCTACCACTCTACCACTGTGCTGCACCCCCAGCCCATTTTTTACTTCTTTCATTTTGAGACAAGGTGTCACTAAATTACACAGGCTGCCTCTGGCCTTGAACTCTCGATCCTCTTGCCTCTGCCTTCCCAGTCACTGGGGTTACAGGCTTGAGGCGCTGCGTCTAGCCAAGATCAGCGTTCTATACACCATGACCCATGCCTTCCCACACATCCCCTCAGAAGAGTTATCAGGAATGCTCCAGAGGAGCAGGAAGGAAGCAAAGAGCTGCTATGCCCTATGTTTCACAGATTCTGTATTATCAAGGATCAGCTTCTAACCTCTCAACTCCCTTGTTCTATTGTCAGACTCCACTCTCGTGAAATAAAAAGTATCAGTACAAATAGCAGAAGTAGACAAGATAACAGAGAAGAAAAGGGAATTTCTCTGGAGGAGGAGCATAAGCATCATTCCCTGGTAACTATTCATTTTTTAAACAGGATATTATATCAACTAAATAAAAGTAGAGCATATTAAAGTATCTGATAAGATAGTAATTTTTACGTTGCGTATATTTTACAATTTAAAACAAATTTAAAGAAAAGATTACCTGAAATTTTAGCATACTATTTTTCTACTCTGGCAAACATTAAAAATGATAAGTCATAGTTTATATTGTATCTCATAATTCCTTCATTCTTTCTTCACATTTAAAGAACTCTTCAAAGTCTTCTCTCCACCACAAGGATAAATGAGTAAAAACGCAAAGAAAAAGTACAGTGAGTATTATTTCATTAGGGGAGGGAGAAAAATCTATCTCAAATAGCCAACTATCCTTGAGACTTGTAAAAGTGCAAACTGCTACCAAAAAGAATGCACATGGATCTGACAAACACATTCTAACAGCACAGCTGTCTGCCCAGGCATGCTGCTGAAAGAATCTTACATTCCTGCTTAGTCTGCCCTCCACCCACCTTAAGCCCCTTTACAAATGGTAGTTTAAACAAAACTGTCATATCTAAGTCTCTGAGGTGTATATGATCAAGCTAGGCAGGATGAGTAGCAGTGAACTCCTCCACCTTTAGTCTCTGAAGAATTCTGAAAGGGGGGATACCTTGACTTGAGTTTGCCATTAAGAGTAGGATGATGAATTGAATTTAAACCTGGCCAATGAGTTTACAAAGGAAATAGGTCCAAGTTGGAGGAAGCAAATGATGTTATAATGATAGATCATGGAATTTAAGCTGGGTAAAGGGAGAAGGCCTGTAGCCGTAGCCCTGTGGCATTGGATCCCATCAGATCTTGGAAGCTAAGTAGGGTCGGGCCTGGTTAGTACTTCGATGGGAGACCGCCTGGGAACACCAGGTGCTGTAGGCTTGGGAAATGGATCTTGCAACCCACTCCCCAAAATCAATCCACCATTGAAAACCCTATGAACAGCAGAGAAGCACTAACAATAGTATTTCACCTGTTGTACATAGGGTCACTGTGAGTCAGATACACAATGGAATCTAACAACAACAAGGGGAGAAGAGACGATTTCAGGAGGTAAGGGATAGTGAAAAGATAGGTCAGTGGACTGGAGATTCTGGTGGAGTCAGATGATCTATATATTAGAAAGAATGAGTTAGAAAGATGGTCTTCAAATTCTTCAGGTTCACACAGGGAAATTAATTTACTACAGTGGAGGAGTACTGAGAATAAAATTAATGGGGTCTGAGACCCCGGTAGCCAGCCAGTTAGGACCACAAAACATAAATAATGCTTATGTCACCTACATCTTTGGGCTACTGTGAATATCAAAGAACTATATGTAACATACACTATATGTGTACTTCGCATGAATCCTCTCGATAATCTCAATTTCATGCAGCCCCTTTTGAAGACCATCTTTCTAGATCATTCTTTCTAATATATGGATCATCTGACTCCACCTGAATCGCCAATCCACTCACCTATCTTTTCACTATCCCTTATCTCCTGAAATCGTCTCTTCTCCCCTCGTTGTTGTTGTTAGGTGCCATCAAGTCAGTAACCGACTCATAGCAACCCTCAGAGCGTTTTCAATGGCTGTTTGGGGATTGCCTTGGGAGTGGATTGCCAGGCCCTTCTCCCATTTTTGTGGTGCTGGGAATCGAACTCGGGACCTCAGAGACTGCAGCACAGCGTTCTATCAACTGAGCTAAATCCCAGCCCCCTTCTCCCCTTATGCAGCTTAAATTTCAAGATCTATCATTATAATATCATTTGCTCCCTCCAACTTGGACCTATTTCCTTTGTAAAATCATTGGCCAGGTTTAAATCCAATTCTTTATCATCCTACTCTTACCATGAATTTAGCTAGAAAAAAGCACACAACCAATCTAACTGGCTTTACTTTTAATTTGGGACTTTTAACCTCAAATGAACCCTTACCTCTGCTTGGTAATCATACTATTTTCCATAGTCATTCACTTTTCCCACTTCTCTAGATGACCATTACGTACTCTCTCCCCTCTTTTTAAATGTCTAATACCTTCTTCCACCTCCTTCTTAATTAGCTGATGATCTGGCTTAGAAAACCAAAGCAATTAGCTGGGCATGGTGGTTCCTGCCGACAGTCCCAGCTACTTGGGAGGCTCAGGCAGTAACAGCTGAGTCCAGGAGTTCTGGGCTGTAATACACCATGCAAACTGGATGTATGCACTAAATTCAGCACCAATATGGTGAAGTCTTGGGAGATGGGGACCACCAGGTTGCCTAAGGAGTAACTGGCCCAGGTTAGTAATAAGTTGAAAACAGAGTAGGTCACAAACAGAGCAGGTCAAAACACCCACGTAGATAAGAAAATTAAAGCAATCACAAGAGAACTTCCAGGGATTACCACTATATCCACCCAGAGCCAGTCTCTATCTACAACTATCTTACCTATATACCTTGCCTTCCTTGTTATAATAAATGAACAACCATTTGTTCTCTTTCCTAGCTAATCATTTTCCTGGGCACTTTTTCTGATCCCTATCACTAGCTCAATATCATCATCTTCAGTAATTCTTCCCCTCTTTTCTGTATCATTAATTCCCCACATAGCCTGCAGCCATACCACTGTGGCATCCAATACCATCAGATCTCGGAAGCTAAGCAGAGTTGGGCCTGGTTAGTACTTGGATGGGAGACTGCCTGGGAACACCAGCTGCTGTAGGCTTTGGAGAAGGACCTGGCAACTCACTCCAAAAACACAATCAGCCATTGAAAACCCTATGAATAGCAGAGAGACCCTGACAATAGTGTTTCATCAGCTGTACATCCATAGGGTCACTATGAGTCAGATACTGACTTGAAGGCAACAAAAAAACAAAATTCCCCACATACATACTGCTGCCCCCACACTGCTTCCTTCAGCATATGAAAATGCTGTAACTTCTCTGATCACAAACATCTAATAGCATAAACAGTTCCACGTTGATCAAAAAGAACAAAGACGGTTCAAAATGAAGTCTTCTCACACCCCAGATTTCTGAGGTGCCACTGAGTCAGGTCTGACTCATAGTGACCCCCATAGAATTTTCAATGGCTGACTGTTCCGGATTGCTTGAGGAGTGGATTGCCATGACCTTTTCCCATTTTTGTGGTGTTGGCGATTGAACCTGGGTCCTCAAAGACTGTGGAACAGCACTCTACCAAATGAGCTAACCCCTAGCCCACATTTAGATATGCAAAATGTTAATTCAAATCAAAATAAATAAGAAAGCCTGAGGATGTGGCTCCATGGGAGAGACCTTGCAAGATTTAGCCAGGTGTGGTGGCATATGCCTATAATCCCAGAGAAACAGGAAGTAGAGGCATGAGGATGGCAAGTTGGAGGCCAGGCCAGAGGCAGCTTGTGTAATTTAACAAGACCCTGTCTCAAAATAAAAAATAAAAATATGGGCTGGGGGTGCAGTCCAGTGGTAGAGTACTTGCAAAGTATGTGCAAGGCTTGGGTTCAATCCCAAATACTGTAAGCAGAAAAAAAAAAAAAAAGATTAAAAGGTTTACATGAATATGTTCCTAGAAATTACAGACTGACTTTCATTTGGAGGAAGACAGTAATAAAGCTGCTACTTTCTCAACATCAAGAGACCATCCTTGTGTGTATGCATAAAGCACTCGAGTTGATCATTGAGCAGCACAGTAACAAAAAGAAAGTTAATTCCTATCTTTATTAATATACAACTAAGATAATAAAACAATTATAACTCAGCTAGGCATGGTGGTACATACCTGTAATCCCTGTACTTGGGAGGCTAAGGAAGGAGGACTACAAATTCCAGGCCAAGTTGGTCTACATAATGAGATCCTGTCTTAAAAATGTTATAATTAAAAAAAAAAATACGAAGCAGAATGCTGTAGAGCACTGAACTGGAAGAGCATGAGTTCTAGTCTTTTTTGTGTCTTAACTACATATGGGAATTTACCACTGTTTCCTTTTTCCCACCTGTAGGGGACAAGAGCAAAGATCACTCTAAAATTACTTTCAGCTCAAAAGTCATGAATAAAAAAATAGATTACATGAATCAAATTGAGGTATGTCATATTTTTTCTTATTTTTAAATAGAATCTATTTTAAATAGAAATAAAAAGTAACATACTATTTTTTACTAAAAAAGGCAGTTACAGATAAAGATTGTGGTTAAAAATAGATTCATAAAAGGTATGAAAGTTTTTATTAAGAACAACATATTCTGCTTTCTTTGAATAAAGTTCCTTCTGTAAACACTTTTTCAAAGTTGTTGGGTTTTTTTACATTACCCTCTATACCATTAACTTGAAACACTTAATATCTACTTTTTAAAGCATATTTTAGAAAACTTAGATGAGCAAACCAAATTAATAAAAATTAAGAGGAGAGAAAATTAGCAATGCTCTTCTAGGGTATAAAATACAAGAAATGGAAAAGTTTTGGAATTCATTTTCAGATTTCTTTTGAGCCACGTACATATGATTATGTCAACAATTTCAATGTCGTTCTTAAACTTCACTGGATCTAGCAAAATCTTACTTAAAAGTTTTGTTATATGTAGGGCTTCCCCTTAAACTTTATTTCTCATCTCCCTCCAACATTATTTATATTTTACTGTGTTTCATAGTGTCTACTATGCTTTTCTATTCCCTGCATCTTTATTGAATCTGCCTTTTGTCTCTCTTGTCCATGATTTCATTGAAGTACCTCTATTCACACAGTTAGATATTCAGAGTTCTGAGATCTTCAAATTCCTGACTTATTTCCTATCTTTTACTCCCTTTTCTACAATATCAGACATAGCACAGTTGGTAGCAAATTGAGACTTATTATTTGGTCACTCAAAAGTTTAAATTTAACAGGATGATATTTTTATATTCTATTTATTTTCATCTCTACTAACCTACTTCCTTCTAGTCTAAGGATTTCACCTTTTACTTGTTAGCATTTTGATACATACTGGAGAAATAAAAACAGTTTCAAATTCAACATGCCATCTAGTCAAATGGAGTCAAAATGGAGGGGAAAAAACAGTACCCAATAGTAATTTGTCAAACCTGTGCAACACAGCCTTTTCCAGAAGGCCTTAGAAGAAAATAATGATTGCATGCTTTAACCTTACAAAAGGGTATTAGAGTTTCTTTTTGGAAATCATACAAATTTCTGCAAGATGCAAGTGATAGGGAATCTACAAATTTAAATCACTATAGAATTTAACTGTAATTTCTAAAGTTGTTTAGAAATATTCTTATGAGTTTATTCCTTACTCTCATTCTTCAAAGGCAGAACTCAATCTAGGAGAAAAATAATACCTAACTAGACTTGATACAGCTCACTGTTTATCTAGCACAGTGTTGTACATTCTACTGTTACTTTTGACCCACATGGCTCTCTCTGCTTTTACCCTGGCCCCCAAGAATTTATTGCCCACAAAGCAACCAGACTGAACTTTTTTAACCTACACTTTCAACAGATTCCTACACCACTCAGAATAAAATCCAAATTCCTTATGATGATATACAAGCCCTGTATGAATGGCCATCAGCAAGCCCATCATCACTCCCATTCAACTCACTGACTAGCTTTCTTCTTTTATGTAATATCCCCAACATTTCTCCATCCAAGTCAGTCCTGTCTAGCCAATCTAGCCTCCTCTGTCTTTCTGGAACTATATATACTTCTGCTTTAAATATCCTCTTCAGAATTTTTCCCTTCCTGGTCCTTTCCATGGAATACTCTTCTCCTGAAAGCCACAAGTCTGACTCCTTCAGATCTTAATTCTCTACTCAATTGTCCCCCTGCCAGAGGCTTTCTTTCCACCATTCTATCCAAAACAACACCTTCACTATTACCTGGTCCCTTTACTCAGCTTAACTTTCTTCCTAGAACTCATTACCACATGATAGAGTAAAAAAATATTTAGTTAGTGCGGGTTCCCATCTACTACAATGTAATCTCCATGAGGGGAAGGACTGTAATTTGTTCCCTGCTGTGTCACGGAAGTGCCTGGTAGATGTTCAGTAACTGTTGAGTAAATGAAAAATTAAAATGTCTGACTCTAGAATCCATGTTGCCAACTTTAATTATTTATGCATAACCAAGGAAGTCTTTTAAATAATAAATGTTAAAAGTATATTTAATCTGGGACTATTGATTGCCTCTTAGGGAAGAGAATTGGGTAGCTCAGAGTACAGAGTGAAAGGGAGATTAAATGTATACTTCTCAAACCTGGAACTACATTAATGTGTTAACATTTCAAAATCAAATAAAACTTTAAACGTTTAACTTAATAGTAACATCAATGGTGAATTACACTAATTTTCCAGTCCAATTCTGCATTCTCAAGATGTAGCACACTAATGGCAAATATAACATTCTTTATGTGGTTCTAGGGTTATTTCAATGATGAGGAATTCCTCAGAGCAACCCCTAGCAACTACTTTCCCACTAGGAAGTTGTTAATTACATCCATCAGCTCATCCACACAGGGTCATCAAACTGCCAAGCACAAAAAATTATTTTACTAACTCATTATAAGTCTTGAGGATGTGTGGGGGGGGAACATCCCAAAATGTCGTTCCTACTCTCCCACACCACTCAACACAACTCTCTGACATCAGACATGAGGAGGATTTCCCTACCAGTCAGCTAAACAATTCTGACCAGCTGGGTGTTTTTCCTACAATTCAACCCAATTCTGACACTACCTGGAGATAGCATCAGACCTCACAGATGGAGGACTCAGTCCCACAAAACTGATCTCCATGTCAGATGCCAGCTGATTACCCACTATAAAGCAGGGCTCCCAGAACATTCTCATTTAGTTTGAATAATCTGCTAGAGTGGCTCACAAAACTCAGGGAAATACTGTACTTTTGTTCACTCATTTATTATAAAGGGTATTACAAAGGATATAGACCAACAGCTAGATGGAAAAGATGTACAAGGTAAGGTATGGTACAAGGTAAGGTATGGCACAAGGGGTGCAGAATTTCCATGCCTTCTCCACATGCACCACACTCCAGGAACTTCCCTACCTTGAGCTATTTGGAAGCTCCAACTGGACTCCAGTCCTTTTGGGTTTTTAGGGGAGGCTTCATTATATAAGCATGGCTGATTAAATCACTGGCACGTGAGTGATGAATTCAACCTCCAGCCCTTCTCACTTCCCCCAAAGATTGTCTGATAACCTTTTCCCAACATGTAAGTGCCTAAAATCTTTTCTTAAAATTTTGCTATTTTAAATATGGAATTCAAATTTTCATACATTTTTTCTTTAAAGCATAAATCACATTGTAGCAAATCTACTTAAGTTACTAGAAAGAAATCAAGATAATATTAAACTGTTAAATACCTGTGTATGTGTGTTGGCAAGGACATGAATGTCCAACAGAGAGAGACAGAGAAACTCCCTATGTAGCCCAGGCTGGTCTCAAACTCTCCCTCCCAAGTGCTGGAATTATAGGCATGTACCACAACAAGCTTGTTACATACCTTTGATAGCCGTATAAGTTATCCTGTGCTGACTGTACCTAAGGCTATATATGTCACACTTTCTAAGATTAGTATTTAGAAGAGCATACATGATGTAATAGAAGAAATTATAATAAACTCAAATCAAATATCAGCTTTTCTGACCTTCCAACAAAAAGCACAGCCTAAAAAATAAATGAGAACTGTTATGGTTCTTGTACCAAGGAAATAAAAAGAACATTATTATCAGTTTTTTTGAAGTGCTCAAAGAAGTCACTTTGAGGCAAGAGCACCAGAAAAAGTGGCCAACAAATCACACTATGAGTTTCCATGTTATAAAAAAACAACAAATCCTTCCTAAAAGTGCATATTATTGTCAAATTAATACCCCAAATCAGCCCTAAAAGTCTACTTTATTCCCTATATAACCAACCAGGAAAGAGCTGGTTAGACTAAGTGTGAGGTAATTTTGAAGCTATAGTAGCAAGTGGATTTTCTTCCTAAGTACTGGAGTATCCCCTAGTGGACTGGGGAAGAACAGTTTTCTTCATGTACTAAATTAAACTTTCCAAGTCTTTGATCATAATAAATTCACTTACAATCCCACCTAAAAAGTACCTCTTTTTTTCGAATGATGAAAGCAATGTTAACATTGGCTTTTGTAAATTTTGTAATTTTGAACTCATTGGGTGTCCGCCAAGATAGAAACCCATGTTTTTCTTCATAAAGTATTGTTTCCAATGTTTCTAATATAATCTCTTACTAGAATTTTTTCATATAAAAGCATGAATTTAGAATTCTTTTTTGTGGTACTTGAGGGCTGAACCCAAAGGATCGCACTTACTTTGCAAGTGCTCTGCCGCTGGGGCTGCATCCCCAGACCATTTTTTATTTTTTATCTTCAGCCAGGGTCTCACTAAGTTATGCACACTGCCTCTTCCTCAAACTCACTATCCTCCTGCCTCCACCTCCTGAGTCACTGGGATTATAGGCATGAGCCATAACACCCAGCTGAAATTAGAAATTTAAAATCAATCTACTCTAATAGTTTCCTAATAACATAATTTAAAGCAAAGGAATTGACCATGGAAATTAAACTACTTTACTGACCTAAATGTCAACAATCAAATTGTGAGTATCAAGAAGAATACTTTCTAGAAAGCCAGTGGTTACAAAAAGTGAGTTTGAGCCGGGTGCAATGGCGCATGCCTGTAATCCCAACGGCGCCTGTAATCCCAGCAGCTCGGGAGGCGGAGGCAGGAGGATAGCAAGTTCAAGACCAGAGGTAGTCTGCGTAACTTAGCGAGACCCTGTCTCAAAAAGTAAAAAAAAAAAAGTGCTGGACGTGCAGCTCAGTGGTCCAGCACTTGCAGAGCGTGCAGGTGCGAGGCCCTGGGTTCAACCCCCAGTACTGCCAAAAAAAAAAAAAAAAGTGAGTTTGAGAATCGACTGATGGGGGGGGGCCACTGTGGTGTCAGATCCCATCAGATTGATCTTGGAAGATAAGCAGGGTCAGGCCTGGTTAGTACTTGCATAGGAGACCACCTGGGAACACCAGGTGCTGTAGGCTTGGGAGAAGGACCCGGCAACCCACTCCCAAAAAACAATCAGCCATTGGAAACCTTATGAATAGCAGAGAAGCACTGACAATAGTGTTTCACCTATTTTACACAGGGTCACTATGAGTTGGACACTGACTCAACAGCACCTAATGACAACAACAACAACAATAATTTCAGTTAATATGAAATAAGAAGAAATAACTAAAAATAATTTTTAGGGCACCAGCATCCTATATATAAATAAAAACAAAACAATGACTATTTTATTTTTGGCAGGTAAGGAAAATCTCCTGGAGAATTCAGAGTACAAAGACTTTTCAATCATACTTGAGCATACTGAATATACTACCATGCTTCCTCATTCACATGGTCTTTGCATGTTCTGTGTCCTCTATCTAAAACACTTTCCTTACCCTTATCCTTTGACCTACTTAATTCTTACCTAGCCTTCAAATCTCTAAATCAACAAAGCATCTTTACTAAGTAACATTTCACTATTATTGCCTCTCATACTGCTATGTATCCTACCTTTTCTTGATTGATTTATGAAGTAGTTGCTAATGTTATGACAGGGTTATTTAAACAGTTCTATTATTTTACATGGGGCTGCGGTTTAGCTCAGTTGGTAGAGTGCTGCTCTGTGCTCTCTGGGGTCTAGCACCACAAATGTGGAAAAAGGATGTGACAATCCACTCCCAAAGCAATCCTGAAACAATCAGCCATTGAAAACCCTATGACTAACAGAGAAACTGACACATAGCTGGGCATGGCACAGTATTGTGGTGTACTTTGTTCTGTTGCACACTGGGTTGCTACGATTGGGGTCAACTAGATAGCACCTAACATTATCTTACATAGTTGTTATGAAAATTAAATGAGATATGTGTGAACCATCTAGAACAATGCCAGATCCCATGGTATTATTAGGATTAGCCCAATCGAAACCTCTCATGATAAAACATGCTTCTGTCATCTAAAATCATTCCTTAAATTCGGGTTCTATTTTGTTTAAAGAAATCTTATTATCAACTACTTTTTGTTGTTGTATTTTTGGGCAGTGCTACCAATCAAACCCCGGGCCTCAGACATGCTAGGCAAATACTTTACGCTGAGTTACACCCCCTCAACCACTTTTTAAAAAATTCAGTATTAACACAGTACAAGTTGTTCTAAGGTATTCCTTGTAAACTTCTTTGCTACTTCTCCAAAAGGGGGAACTTAATTCCCCAGCCTTTGAGTAGAATTAGGAACTCGCTCCTAACAAATGGAGTAAGATGGAAGTAGAGCTGTGTGTCTTGGGAACTAGGACATAAAAGGCAGTGTGGCACTTACGTGGCACTTAATTCTGTCTCTCTAGGATCATTTGCCTTAGGGGAAGCCAGTTGCCACGTAGTGAGGATACTCAAGCAATCCTACAGAGAAGCCCATGTAAAAAGACCAGAGGTCTTGCCCTGGAAGGGCGGTAAGTGAGCCAGCTTGGAATAGATCTCTAGTCTTCAAGTGCCCAGAGCTCTAGCCAGCAGCTTAACTGGAATCTCCAAGAGACCCTGAGCTAGAACAGCCCAGTTTAAGTGGCCCTCAAGTTTCTGCCAATTATGTGAGACATTAAATGTTTTAAGCTACAAATTTTGGGAGTAATTGTCTACTCAGCAACAAAAAAACACTAATAGTTGTGCTTAATATGAAGAAAAAAAGAGTAACAATAATACATGAAGAAAACAAAAGGACATGATCAAATAAGACCAACTCAACAAAAAAATCAAGCAACTTAATCATAAATAGACAAAGGACTTGCAAATTTCTCCAAGAGAGATACATAAATGACCAATAAGCACATTTAAAAAATGCTCAACATCACTAGTCATCAGCAAAATGTACATCAAAACCACACTGAAACACTACCTCATATCCATTAGGATGGCTAATTTAAAAAAAAAAAATTAAGCAGAAAACAACATATTGGTGGGGAGGTAGAGAAACTGGAACCTTTGTATGCTCACTATTGATGGGAATGTAAAATGGTACAACCACTACAGAGAACAGTATGCTGGTTGCTCAAAAAGTAGAATTACCATATGATCCACTAATCCCACGTCTGGATATAAACTCAAATGAACTGAAAGCAGGTACTCAAAGAGGTATTTGTACTCTCACGTTCATAACAGTATTGTTCTCAATAGCCAAAAAGTGGGCTAAACCCAAGTAATCCACAGGCAATAGATGAATGGACAAACAAGATGTGGTACAGACCTATAATGAAACACCACTCAACCTTAAAAGAAAAGAAAAGAAATTCTGACACATGCTATTAACATAGCTGAACCCTGAGGAAATTATGTTAAATGAAATAAGCTAGACACAAAAGACATATACACAAAAAAACATATAACACAAATGTTATATGATTGATTCCACTTATAAAAGATAGCTAGAATAGTCAAATTCATAGAGTACAATGGTTGTCAGAGGTTTGGAGTGGAGCAATGGAGAGTTACTGTTTAACAGGTAACAGAGTTTCAGTTTGGGAGGATGGAAAGAGTACTGTAGATAAACGGTGGTGATGGTTGCACAGGAATATAAAAATGCTTAATGCCCCTGAACCATATATTTAAAAATTGTTAAAATGGTAAAGTATATGTTATGTGTACAGTATTTTACAACAACTAGAAAAGGAACAGATTTTTTTTTTTAAAGAATGAAGTAAAACTTGCATAAATGAAAAATAATTGAAATTAGAAGTTCAATGGGTTAGTCACAGTGGTGAGTTAGAAGCACAGGATAGAAATCTATACAGCATTACTGCCTCCCACATTTTGAACATTATGCCAAGTTTGGGGCCCTTTGATGACACTGTTCAAGTCCAATGACTTCAGCAGTTACTCCAAGCCTTTGCAATCCCTCTTAAACTTCTTACCCCACTCCTGCTCCACCACTACAAAATGGCTTTGCCGCAGTGCCCATTAAGAATGAAGCCTCTCACTGGATGCAGTGGTGCACACCTGTAATCTTAGTGACTTGAGGCAGGGGCAGGAAAATTGCAAGTTCAAGGTCAGAAAAGCCTTTGTAACTTAGCAAGACTTCATCTCAAAAAAAAATAAAAAATAAAAAAGGGGCTGGGGGCGTAGTTCAGTGGTAGCTTGCAAAGTATGCACAACACTCTGGGCTCAACCCCCCCCCCCCCCCCCCCGTGACCACAAAAAAGAAAAAAAGAAAGAAAGAAAGAAAGAAAGAAAGAGAGAGAGAGAGAGAGAGAGAGAGAGAGAGGAAGGGAGGGAGGGAGGGAGAGAGAGAGAAAGAGAGAATCAATGGATTAAACAGATTAGATTCACTCTGAAGAAATAAACAAAATTTTACATAGTAAATCAAAAACTGAAACTATGGAACAGAGGTTTAGTGCCCTGCCCGCAGAAGAGAAAGACCAACATGTCTAAGTAACATTCAAGAAGGAAAGAACAGTAAAATGAGAATGCGGCAGTAGTTGAAGATATAATTGCTAAGACTTTTCTAAAACTGCTATAGTTTCAGGAAGCACAAAGAACTGCTAGCAGGACAAATAAGAAATCTATTCCTAATATTTTGTAGTGAAAATAGAGAGTACTAAAGACAAAAGATTTATAAAACCACCAGATGGAAACAACAGACTGTCTCCAGGAAAGTCAATGTACTGACAGTTAACTTTCTTAATAGCAACAATGGGACTCAGGGGGAAAAAACTGAAAAAGCGAAAAACTAAATCAAATAATACTTCAAGCCTGTGCAATTAAACCTCGTACAATTTCTAGGATCTCTACATCCTCATCAATAAAGTATAAATTTACCAAACCTGGTGGCTCATGCTGTTAATCTCAGTACACTGGTCACTGATGCAGGAGAGAGGAGCTCAGGAGTTCAAGACCAGCTTATACGAGATCCCAATCTTGTCTGCCTGTCTGCCTGCCTTCCTCCCTTCCTTCCATCCTTCCTTCCTTTCTTTTTGGTAGAGTCTAGTTATAAATGTGTCTAATCCACTGTTGTATCAGGGGGTCCCCAACACCAGCTCCAGGTTTGATGACTCACTAGGAGGACTTAGAGAACTCAGCACATAATTATATTCATGGCTATGATTTATTACAGAAGAAGAATACAAAGTAAAATTGGCAAAGGGAAAAGGCACATATGGGACAAAGTATGGAGGAAACTAGGCGCAACCATCCAAAAGTCCTTTCCCATTGGAGTTACATAGGACTTGCTTAATTCCTCCAGCAATGAGTTATAACATGTAAAATGTTGTCTCCAAGGTCAGCTCATCAGAGACTTAGTACCCAAGGTTTCCCTTGGGAGCTGCTCACATAAACACCCTCTGCCTACTCTGTATCAAAATTTCAGACTCCCAGAAAGAAGGCAGGTATTCAGGATAAAACCACATTGTTGATACAATTTAGGCACTGTAAGCCACTCTTTCCTGTTCTGGGATTTGTGGGAACCCTCCCAAAATCCAATTTCCCAGATGCCAGTCAAGTGCCAATCTTGCAAGTAGGCCTTTCTAAAGATAATACTCTCAGTCGAGCATGGTGGCACAGGCCTGTGATCCAAGCAGCTTGGGAGACCCATGCAAGAGGATCTCAGGTTCGAGGCCAGAAGCAGCCTGTCTCAATTTTTAAAAAAGGGTGGGGGACTGGGGGTGCAGCTCAATGGCAAAGCACTTGCAAAGTATGCAAGAAGCTCTGGGTTCAGCCCCTGAGTACCAGGGGAAAAAAAAAAGATAATAGTTTTAAGTCTGCTGTGTTACTTCTTTTTGCCCAACTGAGATATTCTTTTTAGAAACAGCATGAGGTTTTTTTGCTCTGTTTTTGGCAATCTCTGTTTTCTGTTCAAAATATGCCCCCATTTACTGTCATTTTAACTAAAAATTCCTTTACAGAGATTTGTGTCATTTGTATAACTTTGAAAATTCTTACAAGCTGCAAATGTACTAGATACACTATGAGATGATTAAGCTATCTATATTTAAGTAGGACACCTTTAAAATTTAAATATAGTAAAAAACTAATCTTAGCTGAGGTAGACATCATTTGATGCAATTTAATAGATGTTATTGCTCACCTACATCATAAAAGAAATAACTGTTAATACTTTTCTAAGAAGGAAAGAAAAGCATGCCTTAGTTCCAACAGTTTTCTACTTATTACCAGTTAATCCGGTCGTTTACAAATTAGCTACTAACAATACAAGAGTGCTGTTCCTTTATAAATCACCATCTAAAAAGTAGACAGGAAACCCACGCTTCCTTCTTCTTGAAAGAAATTAAACCCATGACATTTTAAAAAAAAGGAATAGAATATAACCTTGCTGTCATCCTCCACATTTTTGTTTTTAATAGTTAACAATGCCTTAGATTAAGTATGTTCTGTTTAAAGGGTCACACACACATACACACACACACACACACATACACACACAAAAAAACACAAAGATATTTCACTTCAGCCCAAAAAGTAGGAAAGGACTTTAAATAATTTTTACACAAAGCTGTACTTCCTTAGTTTCTTATTATTCCAGCAAATTAAGCAATACCGAACTACAAGTGAATTAGCAATTGATCTATACTCTGAAATAATTGCTGAAATGTCTTCTGCTTTTGCCTCTATAATCATTTCTGTCCTTCAACAAACTCAATACAAGCTCAGCAGAACAGAGAGTACAGAAGCCTTCAAGCAAGTTAATCTAAAGAAACAAAATTTTTAAGTCAGAAGTATTACATGTATAATGTGAGGAATAAATGTGAAAAAAGTTCTAAAAAGAGGTTTAAAAAAACTCCTTCAATTTAAGGTTTCGGCTTTAGAAAGTTCAAAATATACAAAGTAAAAAATGTAATTAAAAATTACACTTATGCTTTTATACATTTTGGTCAACAATACAAATGATATGCATGGAAGAAGTTTAAAGAAGGTAAATCAAAATTTTAATGATTGTTCTCTAAGTCATAAGGCAGGTTTGGGGCTTTGTGGGTTTTTTTTTTTTTTTTTTTTCCTATAATGAAATATACTGCATTTATACAGAAAAATTAATTTTTTTAATTTTTATTGGAAATTTTTAATTAAGGAAAAATTAATTTTTTCCATTTCCCATTATAAAAGTGAAGGGAAAGAGCAGTAAATAAATGACACACATATATATTTTTTTCTAGTTTAAAGATGAGGCAAGATCTTTGAATTAATAAACATTTTATACTTGAAGAGCAATGAAAAATTTTCCATTCTTCTTTATCTGTAGCTATCCTCTTAAAACTCAGAGATTAAAAACAAATGCCAAAAGGCCAGAGGATACAGCTCAGCGGCAGAGCCAAGATCATGCAGGTAGCCCTGGGCTCAATCTCCAGTACTTCCAAAAAAATAACTTTTTTAAATAAAAAAATGCAATAAAATTACATATCCAAAAAAGATTTCCAACTGGAAACCAGTTAATATTTCACTACCTTCTCACCGCTATGGGTATAAATGGCCGTCTTACTGAAGCCCTCCCTTTTTTTTTTTTTTTTTTTTTTTTGTGATACTGGGGATTGAACCCAGGGCCTCGCACTTGCATGCTCTGCAAGTGCTGGGCCACTGAGCTGCACCCCCAGCCCATTTTTTTTTACTTTTTGAGACAGGGTCTCACTAAGTTACACAGACTGCCTCTAATCTTGAACTTGCGATCCTCCTGCCTCTGCCTCCTGAGCCGCTGTGAAGCCCTCCTCTTAAAGTAATTTTCTTAGGTCATTTTTCACTTTTAACTATCATTAAACCAAAGGTCTTCCTTCTCAAAGTTATGAATCCTTTTTATTGCTTTGTAAATAAAAAAAAAACAAAATCAAACAACCAAATAAAAACCCATTACATTTTTATTCTTGTTGCAATCTATACTCAGAAGCCCATGCATTAAGAGAGGCATCTTGGTATAACAGAAAACATAGTGGGTTAAGTCAAGTCAGATGTTATGTTCCAGCTCTGGCCTATACACTGCTTTGTTTGGTATAAATCAAAGAGAAGATACTTATTTTGTGGTAAATTGTTTCAGGCTCTTAAAATGTCTGTTAAGCCACATGCAGTGTTGTGCAACTGTATTCTCAGCTACTAGGGAAGCTGAGGTGGGAGGACTGCTTGAGAAGGATGAGCCCAGGAGTTAGAGGCCTGTGTGGGCAATATAGCCAGACTTCATCTCAAAATTAATTAATTAAAATAAAATATTTAATACATCCATAGTCTCAGCTTCTTGGGAGTCTCGGGCAGGAAGATTACTTGAACCCAAGAGTTCAAGGCCAGCCTGGGCAACATAGTGAGACCCTACCTTTAAAAAAGTTAAAAGACTGCAGATGCAGCTCAATGCATCCATGTGTGAGGCCCTAGGCTGGACTCTAGCACTGCAAAATATATACATATATATATGCTTAGGTGTGGTGGTATATGCCTGTAATCCCAGCACTTGGGGACAGAGGCAGGAGGATCGCTATGAGTGAGGCCAGCCTGGACTACACAGCAAGTTCCAGGACACCCTGAGCTACACAGTGAGACCCTGTCTCAAAAAACCACAAGAACAACAACAAAAACCCCCAAGGCTGGGCACTGTGATGCATGCCTTACAATCCCAGTGATTTGGGAGGCTGATGCAGGAAGATCACTACTGAGCTAAAGGCCAAAGGCAGCCTGTGCAACTCAGGAAGATCCTGTCTCAAAATAAAAAAAATTAAAAGAGTCTGGGGAAGGGGTAGCTCAGTGATAGAGCACTTGCCTAGCATGTGCGAGGTCCTGAAATTTAAACTCCCAGTATTGCAAGCCAAAAAAAAATAAAGTAATACAGAGATATGCAGAATTAAAAGTGAAGTTCTCTCTATATCTCCACTCTCACCACCTACCAAAGAGCCTTAAAAAAATACTAATAGGATTCAAACAAAATCAACTTATAATTTATCTGTTTCATTCACAGTTGTATGGACCAAGAGGAACCACCTCTGAAACCGATTAATAGACTCTGAACATCACTCAGGGATTCAAGAATTTCAGATCAATACAATTACTAGAAAGAAACTTATGTTTTCTCCCTAAGGGATGGGGTTACTGTGTTGCACATAACATAAATGGTTATCCAAACATATTTGACTCATACAACCAATAGACCAAACTATGGCAACCACTACAGCTCTGCATTAATTATTTCCAGCCGCTCTTCCAGGCACAGAACAAAACTGCATGTTCCCCATTCCCCTGATATTTTTTTATTAGCAGATATAGATAGAAAGATAGACAGACAGACAGACAGTGTGTGTGTGTTTGTGTGTGTATATACATATATATATACATACATTTATTTTGTGGTACTGGAGGGCTGAACCCACGGCCTCATGTATATTCTGAAAGCACTCTACCACTGAGCTGCACATTAGTCACCCTTTTAAAATTTTTTATCTTGCGATAGGGTCTAAGTTACACAGGCTGCCTCTGGCCTTGAACTTGCAATCCTCCTGCCTCTGCCTTCTGAGTCACTAAGATTACAGGCAAGCACCATGGCGCCCAGCATTAGCATATATTAATTGTACACAATAATGGATTTCATTATGACATTTTCATATATGTACACGATGTACTTGGATCATGTTCACCCAATGACATTATGTGAGGCCATATAACTTGCTTTGGCCAATGACATAGAGAAGTGATGTATGACCTTTCTGGCTTTTAAAATTTCCACTTGTTACTTGATTGCTTACTCTTTTCCTTCTATAATGGCAACTGTCAGCATTCTAGGATAATGGCAGAAGACTATCAGTCTGGGTCTCTGGGTGGCAAAAAATAAGTATAGCTCAACTCCTACCCAGTGCCTCCCTACTGAACGTGTAATACGAGCAACAAACTTGGATATACTTATCTACTGAGATGGATGGAGGGGACTGTTGTTGTTACAAACTGATAACCTAGTCTATCTTGATTGGATAGGCCAACTACTTATAAAGCTAACACAACAACAAAAAAGCAAAAATATCCAGAAATACTCTCATAACCAAGAGCAATTAAAAAGAACCAGCCTACTGGACAGCATCAACAGAAGAGAGAGACAGCACAAACTGCAAGCTAAGCACTTTATATAAATTAACTCATTTAATCCTTTCAACAATCATGTTATTGTTAGGTATCATAAATAATAATATTTCATAAATAAGGACATTGAATTACAGAGATGTTAAGCAACTTGCCAAAGTCACACAACTAAGGAAACGCTAAAGACAAGATTCAAAGTCAGCCAGTTTGGTTCAAGTTTATATCTTTACCATCATGCTATACTGCATACTGTAATAGTACAATAACTAAAGTGTGATAATGGTACATAATTAGATAGGCAAATCAACAGAACAGAAAGCCCAGAAATAAAATCAAATGCACACAGGATGTTAGTACATGTTGAACATACTTAATCCCAAATGCTCCTAAATCCCAAAGGATCCAAAAATCTAAACTTCCATTTTGGAGCATTTCTGAATTTTGGATCATGGATTCTCAATATGTGAAATAAATACAAACGTTCCAAAGTCCAAAAAACTCCAAAATCCAAAACACTTATAGTCTCAAGCAGTTCAGATAAGACTACTCAATCTACATATAAAATGACAGATAAAAGTTACTGAACGAATGGTTATTTGAAATTTCCATATCCTCTATCAGCAATTCCACTACCACGTATTATTCTATAGTTATACTAACATATGGGCTAGGATTTAGCTCCGTTGGTAGAGTGCTACGCTGTAGTCTCTGAAGTTCTAAATTCAATTCCCAGCACTGCAAAAATGGGAGAAGGACATGGCAACCCAAGGCAATCCCGTTACAGTTAGCCATTGAAAACCCTATGAGGGTCACTATGAGTCGGACATGACTCGATGGCACCTAACAACAACAACAACATACTAACACATGTCTACAGTAACACATTCAGTATTTCTCATTGTAGCATAGCCAACAACCTAATTATACAATCCACTCATACAATGAGATGTTATATATGCATTTTTTAAAAAAACAAAAAGCAAGTTCTTTATTTACTGACATGGAAGACTCTCCAAAATAAATTAAGTGGGGGGAAGTACTGTGTGGGAGGAGGGGGAGTTGGTCTGGTTTGGTTTGATTTGGTTTTTAAACTGGACACTTAAGCATGGTTTCTAAGAGGCCATAGTGAAGAAGCATTTGAAAATAAAAGAAAGAAAAGGGATACTAATAGAGTAAGTTCATAAATTCCAGGACAGCATTGGTTGTAGAAACAGATTAAGGGATTCTTTCAAAGCAGACAAGTGTCATTTCTTTCATTGAGACTAGAAGTTGTAAAAATGAAGATGTGGCTAAATTCTGCCAAGGGCCTCTGATTCCTCTCAGAGGTAAAAGGTGGCAAAGAGTATTAAGCAAGAAAAGCCAGCATTGGAAAGAAGAAACAGTCTTAAAGATAGTATGCTTCCACTGGTCTTAAAAAAGGGGGGACTGGGGATACACATGCATATATAAAGACATATAAGACTATATATATATACATATTGTACGTGTACAACTGTACCACCCTGGTATCCAATCCCATCTGATCTCAGACACTAAGGAGGATCAGACTGGTTTGTCCTTGGATATGAGACCACCTGAGAATACTAGGTGCTGCAGGCGAGGGAAAAGGACCTGGAAGCCCATTCTTGAAACAACCATTAAAAACCCTATGAATAGCAGAGAACCACTGACAATAGTGCCAGGCATGGCACAGTGTTGAGGACGGTTTCGTCTGTTGTACATAGGGTCGCTATAAGTCAGACCCGACTGGAGGGCACCTAACAACAACAATATAATGTACATGTATGTATGTATGTACACGTATACACAAGAAACTGGTAATCTGGGCTGCCAAAATTAAGAAAGCTAGGAGAAAAGGAGTAGCAGGAAGACTTAAAGTAGCTTTTGGATTTTGAACTACTGAAATGTACTGATCCTTCAGTAAATAAACAAATGATTTAAAATTTAAAAGAAAGATTGAGCCATTTAGGAGCAGGGATAAATGCTAGAAGAATATATGGAGAGCTGTCATGATAAAAAAAGTACTGAGTAGCCATTATACTCCATAGACAAGCTGAAACTGAGAAAGCCAGCTGGAAGGAAAGAAAATCAAACAGATGTACAGAGCAAAAAAGATGCCAAAACCTTGCAGCTCCGGAATGAGAAAGCTGGAGTGTGCGGTCTTAACTTCTAATAGCTTACTAACTCCAGTTTCCATGAGGCCCAGATGGACGATTTCTGCTCACGTAGTGCCATGAAACCCAGTACATCCGTATAGACCAGTAACAACATTTCCTTCCACCACCTTCTGGATTCAACTTCACTGGTTCTCCATTTCTTTTTCTTTTCTTTTCTTTTCTTAAGGCTATAACTGCTAGCTTTTCTATCTATAGGAGTGAGAAGGTATTTTTGGATCACTTCAAAGTGTCCTTTGTGAGACAGTAAAGAAAGATTGTGATTTACCTAAGTGAAGTGCTAACTATATCCAATCAGAATGCTTGTTTGTAACAAAACAAAATAAAGCTATATATTATATTTATGTATATATACAGAAGCTTAGAAATCTGGTAATTAAGCCAAGTCACAGAATATGACTAAATACAATATCTTGTATTAAGACCTCAAAACCATCTCAGTCTTAACATTTTCAGATTGTAAAAAATGTACTTGGGACTATTTGAAAGTACTTCAGCAAAGAAAAATGATAGAAAAGGGGTAGAGATGTAGCTCAGTTGCAGAACATTTGCCCAGTATGCACAAGGTCCTGGTTGGATCCCCAGCACCTCAAAAAAAAAGAAAAAAGAAAAAAGAAAAAAAGAAAAGAAAAGAAAAAGTAATAACAGTGATCAGTTTTTGAGTACTTACCATTTGCCATGTACTTTCTGGGACTTTTAGAAATGAGAATTAACTCAAGAACTTTATGAGGTAGATATTACTAGCATGACTATTTTACAAATGAGGAATTAGACACATAAAGAGCAAATAACTGTTCAGGATGTATGATTCCTAAGGTCTCTTTAGGTTCTAAAAATGTTTATGACTAAATCAAACCAAAGTCATAAATTTAATCCAGGATCTACAGCCAGGTCTGTCACCAGAGTCTACGCTTATCAACGCTCATCAGCTCTGTGCTGTAATTAAAAGCGCTCAATTAGGAAACCCAAAAGCTTCAAGAATTGTATGTTTAAAAACACTGTTTACACCAAGGTTGAAAAGACATTCTATTAATCTCTTAAATATACTTTTTTAAAGAAATATTTTCCTAGTAACAGTAATTATCTAGGTTACTCATTTTATTTTTAGACTTAAATTTAAAAAATTTCTGAATCCTGGAGTGGTGGCACACATCTGTAATCTCAGCACTCAGGAGGCTGAGGCGGGAGGATCAATGGGAGTTCAAGGCCAGCCCAGTCTACATAGTGAGTTCCAGGACAGCTTCAACTACACAGCAAGACCCTGTCTTAAAAAAAAAAAAAATCTGAGAAATGCACAAAATGCCTTGAAGACTAGTTTTGAAATGAACAAATCAGTTATATTTATCAACTCTAATAAAGTAAATTGTGTAAGGTCTATTTGATTTTTCCTCATATTATCATGAAGGCTTTGGGATAGTGGAATATCAGTGTTAGGATATCTCTGCCTAGGCACAGAAGAGAACTTAGGAGATCACTAAACTTAAACTCAGGCTCTACTATGTACTAATCAAGTACCTTGATGGCAGGAAACAATGTCTCTAAGCTAAACATTTTTATCTGTAAAACCAGAAAGTATGTACAACTCTCAGAGTTGATTTAAGGATTAAAGGCAAAAGTAAAGCATCAAGTATACAAGCACTCAACCCTTAAACCTCCATCCTAGTGTCAAGACAAAATAATTAACAGAATAAGTTTTGGATCCAAATTACACATGCCTTGTTTTGAGATCCATTTTCACCATTTATTAGCTGAGGATTAAATGAGATAATTAAAGCTTGTGGCAGAGTTGGCATGTAAGTGCTTAGTAAATATTATTATATAATACTATTGAAAGCAAAAATTAGATCCCAACAAAAGATAACTACAAAGTATACCTAGGAAAACAGGCTAGATTCTAATTTTTCTGTGTTCTATAATGGGGCTCAAGGCATGCTACCCTAAAATATGGTACCTTGGCATTGAGGAAACAGCAGAAACAGAAAGTTCACTCTGATCTTCTGCTCTACGCTAAAGCAGAACATAAAAGAATTCTCTGACCTTCCTGTCTCAAGCAGGCCATAAGACCCTCATTCCTGCCAGGCATGGTGGCACACACCTGTAATGCCAGCACTCAAGAGGCCGAGGCAGGAGGATTGTGAGTTCAAGGACAGCCTAGGTTACATATGAGACTGAATCAAAAAACAACAAAAAACAAAAAACCCTCTCTCATTCTGAAGGCACCCTCACTGTATGTGGAAGGCAGACACTGAGAAGAGTCTAAACCAACAGGCCTTTGTAAATTCTCCTCAGCTCATCATCATTAGATCATTCTCCCATTTTCATTTATACTTCAGCACAACTGTCAGTTCTTCATCAAACCTAAGCATAAAAATACACAAAGGTCCACTTCTTTGGGATTTCATTTCTGAAAGCTCCAGTATCACATAAAACTTAAAATAAATTTGTATGTTCCTCTCTTACTAATCTCCTTTTGGTTATAATGATCTCAGCAATGAACTTAGTGATGAGTGAAGAAAAAATTATAGATTTTCTCCCATGCATTTACTAATAGGATATATACTCATGATCAACTTGTTTCTACTCTCTAAGTATTAGTTTATACCTGTCTGAAAATCAACTGTATTAAAATAAAATATTTCTAAAGTTTTTCCCAATTCTAAGTTTTTATATCTATGTCTATCTAGCAACCAAAATCAGTTTTTAATATGATTTTTTTTAAATCACATACAGCATAGTAAGATACATAACGGGATTCTCATAGCATTGCAGCCTGTATTTTGCACTAATTCTCTCTCTTTATCCCCATATGTTGCTTACCCTCCCCCTCCTGATTGCCTCTCCTCCTCCAATTAGTCCCTTGCCCCCTCATGATGGGTCCCCTTGCACAAAATTACAAACTTTCTCTTAAAACCACCACCACCTTCAACATACATACACACTCGCTCTCAGAGAAAAGAAAAACCAACCAAGAGAAGATTCAGAGAAATTCAGATTGAGAGAAATTATCAAAAATGGTAAACTCTATAACTCCAGTTGAAGATTTTTAAGTAATAAGAAGCACATTAAATGCAAACATTTTAAATGAAAAAAAAAAGTTAAGAGGAACACTCAACAGTTATAAAAATGTGTTAGGGTTGCTATGAAAAACTGAAAATACTTTTCCAACTCACAAAGACTGTCTTGAAATGTTCTTCTTACCCAGTGGTAGGCTCATAGCAACCAAATACATTCTAGGTTAGGAGTTCTCAGCCAGGGCCAATTTCATCCTCACTGGCACATCTAGCAATACCTAGACACATTCTGATTGTTACAACTGGAAGAAGAATGTTACTGACATTTAGTTGGTAGAGAACAGAATGCTACTAAACATCCTACAATACTGGGTTGGCTCCCACAAGGACCCATTCAGCCCCAAATGTCAATATTATACAAGTTGAAACACCTTGTAATAGCTGATGTGACCACCAACCACAGGACACTCCTAGAAATTTGGAACTGAGACTAAGAAATTAATGTTTATTATATAAATAGTCTTCTTCATCAGCACAGAGGGAAATGGAAAGTGTAATACAAACTGAATGTCTAAGAGAGAAGAATAAAATAAGCAAATAGAATTCAAAGGAATCTAGGTGCAGTGGCAGATGCCTAGAATCCCAGTGACTTGGGAGGCAGAGGCAGCGGGATCACAAGTGCAAGGCTAGAGGCAGCCTGTGTAACTTAGTGAGATCCTGTCTCAAGATAAAAAATAAAAAATGTGCTGGAGTTGTCGCTCAGTGGTAGAGTGCTTACAAAATATGTACAAGGCCTGGGGTTCAACCCCCAAGTAAAAGAAAAAAAAAAGTTGAACCCAAATGTGAACTAGACCAAGTTCCTGCTCTCTCAGAGTTAACCATCTAAAACAGCACTGTCCAACAGAAATATAATTCAAGCCACGTGCATCATTTTACATTTTCTAGTACCGGCATTAAAATTTTAATTCATATAATTAATTTTAATAATATACTTCATTTGGGAGCTGAGGTGTAGCTCAATGGTAGAGCATGTGCTTAGAATGTGCAAAGCAGTTGGGTTCAAAACCCAACATCAAAAAAATATATCTACATATATATATATTTTATTCTGATAAAACCAAAACAATGTCAATATATAATCACTATAAAATTACTGTGGTTCTTTATTTTTATACTAAACTTTTCAATATAGTGTGTATATATATTTTTTTAAATTTTTTACTTTTTTGAGACAGAGCCTTTCTACATTGCCCAGAGTGGTCTCCAACTTGTGATCCTCCTGCTTCAGTTTCCTGAGTAGCTAGAATTACAAGCACATGCCACCATGCCCAGCTTCAATATATATTTTACATTTACAGTAATATCATTTAGGACAAGGGACACATCAAATGCTCAATAGCCACAGTGGCTAGTCACTGCCATACTCAACAATACCATTCTTTGGCAATCTAAGGAGGGAAATGGAAAGATGCTGCTGTTTCATTTTGTTTTTCCATTTTAAATCTGGCTATATTCTTTGACTTTAAAAAAAAAACTTTCAAATGTATTATTATGATTAAAAATAACTAGAAAGACAGGTGCAGTGGCGCACGCCTGTAATCCCAGCGGCTCGGGAGGGAGAGGCAGGAGGATCGCAAGTTTGAGACCAGAGGCAGTCTGCATAACTTAGTGAGACCCTGTCTCAAAAAGTAAAAAGAAAAATGGGTTGGGGGTGCAGCTCAGTGGTCCCGCACTTGCAAAGCATGCAAGCACAAGGCCTGGGTTCAAGCCCCAGTACAGCCAGGAAAAAAAAAAAAAACCCTAGAAAGAAGCTGGACACTATGGTACACACCGATAAGCCCAATGGTTATCTTTCTAGTTTAGGACACTTGGTTATTTCTTTGGTTTCTACCTTATTTGCCTTTTTCTATTTCCTCTAATGTCCTGATATTTACAAATTCTAAGCCAGATGTGGGGGCTGGGATTTAGCTCAGTTGGTAGAGCACTGCTCTACAGTCTCTGAGATCCCGAGTTTGACTCTCAGTACCACAAAAAGGGAGAAGGATGTGGCAATCCACTCTCAAGGCAACCCACTCCTGAGGCAATCCTGAAAACAGTCAGTCATTGAAAACCCTATATGGGTCACTATGAGTCAGACAGGACTCAAGGGCACCTAACAACAATAATAAACCAGGTGTGGTAGTACATGCCTGTAATCCCAGCAAGTCAGGGGGCTGAGGCAGGAGGATCTCAAATTCAAGGTCAGAGGCAGCCTGCATAACTTAGCAAGACCCCAACCCAAAATAAAAATAAAAAAAAAATGGGCTGAGGGTGCAGACCAGTGGTAAAGCACTTGCAAAGTATGTGCAAAGCCCTGGAACCCCCAAGTATTCCAAAAAGAAAAGAAAGAAGAAAAGAGAAGAGAAGACCTAAAGAGTTTTGCAATAGAACTTCCAAGTATCTATCATCAATATGAAAAATTCTGAATAAACTCTAGTGTCGTTTTTATAATAGAATATTAGATCTCCATATATTTCAACATAGCAATATATCATAAACACAAAGTATGGTTTTAAAAAGTTGCAGGATCTCCATGTTCAATGCAGCGCTTTTCACAACAGCAAGGATATGGAATCAACCAAAGTGCCCTTCAACAGAAGAATGGATAAAAAAAACTATGGCATATATACACAATGGAATACTACTCACCAATCAAGAAAAATGAAATAAGGTCATTTGCAGCAAAATGTATGGAATTAGAGAAAATTATTTTAAGTGAACGAACACAAGCTCAGAAAGAGAAACACCACATGTTCTCACTCATATGTGGGAGCTGATTCAAAATTATAAGAAGGAAAAATCCTATTCAAAGGTCAGATCAAAATAAAAGGGGGGGGGGAAGATAAGAATGGTGTCAATATAAATGGTCTAGAAAATGCATGTAATTGTTCTAACAAGATAAAAACAAAGACCACTACAGGAAAAGTTTCTATCTTAAACAGAACTGCAACCCATGGACATATAGAAAAATATTACCAAGTAAAAGAGAAGACTTAGATGGGGGGGAAGCATAGGGGAAGGTAAGGGGTAACCTATATGAATAATGTTCATCAAAATGCATATATGGAAATGTCACAATGAAAAGCATGTCAGAATGAATCACATTAAGGTGTACATTAAAAATTTCCAAAAAAAAAAAAA